>JACEGR010003527.1:0-103290 GCA_014170235.1 Listronotus bonariensis | reverse complement strand
ATAGAGTAGAGAATCAAAGGCCTTTAAAACGAGGTGCCACATGACCCCTTTTCATTTGAAAAAAAAGTCGCTAGTGCCCCTTGGTACTAGGTCACATGACAAAAATTATTTTTATGCTAAAAAGTAGTTTAAATACGACAACCTTTTACCCAAAATTGACTCGACCTTGATATTTTGTCCTATTCAAAAGATAAAGGGCGGAGGACTTTAATATCCTCACTGTATTATATTTTATACCAGAGTTTTCCAAAACGTTGCGGCGAGAAACGAAAATATTGAAGATCGTTTAAAAAATTATATTGTATAAGTCTACAGAACTTTAACTTTATTATATTTTGGTACTGAAGTTTGAACTGGAGCTTTTGTGACCTTTTCGCCATTTGTAATGACTTCAGATCGTTTAAAAATTGTATTGTATAAGTCTACAGAACTTTAACTTTATTACATTTTGGTACTGAAGTTTGAACTGGAGCTTTTGTGACCTTTTCGCGATTTATAATGATTTCAGATCAATTAAAAATTGTATTGTATATGTCTACAGAACTTTAACTTTATTATATTTTGGTACTGTTGTTTGAACTGGAACTTTTGTGACCTTTTCGCCATTTGTAATGATTTCAGATCGTTTAAAAATTGTATTTGTATAAGTCTACAGAACTTTAACTTTATTACATTTTGGTACTGAAGTTTGAACTGGAGCTTTTGTGACCTTTTCGTAATTTATAATGATTTTAGATCAATTAAAAATTGTATTGTATAACTCTACAGAACTTTAACTTTATTATATTTTGGTACTGAAGCTTTGAACTGGAACTTTTGTGACCTTTTCGCCATTTGTAATGGTTTTTCAGATCGCTTTAAAATTGTATTACAGTATATTTAAATTTAAATACGTGGTAAAATAAAGTTTTCCAGTGTTATAAACAGAGCTGGTTGGTTATATATTTTTAACAGAATTCACCTTCATATTAAAACAAAAACTTATATTGGTCCAGGCAACAAGTTTGTTACTATTTAAATGGAGTTTACAGTGTTTATTTATTAAAGAAAAAATTATTTAATTCTTTAGTGTTGTTGACATTCTTAAGCTAAAAAAGAAACAGTTTTTGATATCTAAAAAAATACTGGACTTAATTTGATTTAAAGCTGATATTTTGACAACTAACAAAAACGAATTTGTTTTTTAATTAATTAAAAAGCAAAGTAGTCAGATCTAATATTAAAAATATCAGAAAATTATACACTAAAAAGTATTTTTTTATATGATACTATTCAATACACATTAATTTTTATTAAAATGTGTTAACATCAGCGCTATGCATTTACTACTTTGCATTAATACAGTCTGTCCGCCAAAGTTGTCTACATAGGGGAAACTTTTTATTATTAATTTTATGAAAAAAGTTATTCTCTATAAAAACTTTTGCATGGTCTAAATATTGATGGGTTAGTGGTAATAGCACATATCATGAAAATTTGCTACATACATTTTTCTAATTTTTGCAGTCATTTTAGTTATGCATGCTATACTTGGACCATTGATTTATATTGTATTGATATTATTGATTATGATGTTATACCCTTTCCACCACAATATAACTTGTATCCACAATTTTTTTGCCAATAAAACTTATAAACATATTATAAAACATAAACCTTTGAAAATTATGATACATGGTATTACCACTAAGCAATTGATATGCAAAATTGTCCATTTACTTACAAGAAAAATGGTGAAAATTGTGTTTGTACACTAGTGCATGCTATTTTTTTAAATTTTAAGTAAAGGAAGCTTAAGAGAGGTGAGAAGTACGTTTCTGCTATCAACTTTTCTTCTTAAATTCATCTTAGTATTCTGCTGTCCAACAGAAAAATACTGTATGTGCATATAATAATCATATCACAAAAGGAGTTTTTCCGTTGGACGGCAGTATTAACACTATAAAAGAGTAGTACTCAAAATTGCATCTAATGCTGAAACACCCTGTATAGCTTAGACCTGGCCATTCAGGAAGTTTTTTTAAAATCCAGATATCTCACAAATGGCTCCTAAAATCAAATTTTACTAAGTAGATATACATTTTTATATAAAATATGTTAAATAATAATAATTTTTATTTAAAAGCTACATACAGTGTGGCTCAAAAAGGTTATTTAGTTTTTAATTTGTTCAAGATACTGCAGGCATGTGCCGCTCTTTAGAGATTACAATAAAATTCATAGCAGATTCTAATTTCTCACCTCCCAAATCCTTCCTAGCTGAATATCGTGACAAAATACCTATTACTAACAAAATTATTTATAAAAAACTAAAACCAGGATAAATTGTTAACACCCTGTAACTCTAAAATTATCCATTTTTAGACCAGGGTAAGCTGCTTGGTAATCTGGGTTTAATTGTTGTGAGAGAAACTACTGCTCTAACATGAAATGAAATATATATTATCAGTCAAATTGATTATTTCTAAATATCTACTGTTACATATACTTGTCAAAACAATAGAACACTTATTGAAACATACAGCAAAAATTAGGCGCCATGATATTTTTTATCTATCATAGACGCATCAAATTATATATGATTTATTTCCAAACACATGGTTCATCAACAAAACTCACAGATGTAAATCAAAACAAACATCTGTTAACAAAATACTGTACATAAACTTTAACAAGAGGTGGTGTTTAACAAAGAGAAGTTAACATTGTAACTTTACATTTAGGAGCGCAACTTGAGTATATATAAAATTAACTCTAGCACTTTAAACATGATGGGAACTGACACAAGGGTGGTGTGTGTAGGTTCTTTTTTCTCGGGCTATTAGCTCAATTTTCAATAACAGCAGATTTCTTCTGTTTGCCGACAACTTACAGATATTTCACAAAATAAATTCAGAAGTAGATTGCATATTATTACAAAACGATATAGATTCTTTAAATAGTTGGTGTAAACAAAATCAAATGGCATTAAACATTTCCAAATGTAACATTATATCCTTTACGCGAAAAAATAATCCAGTAAACCATGATTATTTTATTGGAGATTCTAAGTTGGGCAGAGTTTCTCTGATTCGTGATTTGGGTGTTTTGTTTGATAGCGAACTGCGGTTTACTCTACATATAGATTACATCATCGAGAAAGCATTTAGAATGGCAGGGTTTGTTATGCGACAGTGCTGGGACTTTAAGAACGTCGAGACACTTAAAACAATATATTATGCCCTTGTAAGGAGCCACTTAGAGTACTGTTGTGTTGTCTGGTCCCCTATGTATAATGTGCATATCAAAAGAATTGAGCGAGTGCAATCGAAGTTTACGAAATTTTTATTACATAGGACCGAGCATGGACAGAGGTTACCAATATTTCCGATATTCCATATGCGGAACGACTAAGGTTAACCGGCCTACAGAGCCTGCAGGATCGACGTGTGCAGCAGGATTTAACATTTGGTCATAAAGTTATTAATAACTTCGTCAACTGTTCCGAACTCCTGAGTTTGTTTAATTTTAGGGTCCCCTTCGCTCTACAAGGCAGACAGATTTGTTCTTCTTGAACCCTATCAGAACAGACATAGGTAGTAACGACCCAATTAGGCGGATTATGAGATCGTTAAATGGATTACCAATGGAGTTAAACTTTAATTGCGCTCCGGATAAGTTAAGAAGGTCATTAGGGCCGTCGTTACAAACGTTTAATGGGCAGTATTTCTCGTTAACTTTTGTGTTTTTTTTTAGATATTTCGTTACTATATTTTTAACTATGTAGGTATACCTTTTTAATAATGTTTCTTTTTCTAATTTATTTGATTTTCATGTTAGTTTTTAAAGTCTTTGTTTCTTTTTACTTTTGTGTTTTTGTAAGTTTTTTCACTTTTTCCTTCTGGAGTAATTTTTATATTTATCATTGTTTTTAACAATTATTTGTTTGTTATTGTATTTTAAGGTATATAGGTATATAGTTGTAATATGTTTTTATTTAAACGACTTTTATATTAGTTTTGAAGGATTTTTTTGTACAATTTGGGTACTGCCTGTAATGTAGGTTTTAAATAAATAAATACCTAAATAAATAAATAATGGAAATAAAATGACATTTAAAATGTATTACATTGTGAAAGTAATTTTTGAATGCTACTCAGGAAATATAACATGAATGTCACTTGTAATCTGGCATGTAACTTAAAATTTTTAAAGATGTTTATTTATTTATAATAACTAATATAAATTACAATTTTAATATACAAAATAAATATAAATCAATTTATAAACAAATCAATACTTATTAATCCAATAGTAATCTGCACCATGATTTAAAAAAACCTGTATGTTTGTATTCGTATAAAGATATCCTCATTTTGGATTTGAAAAAGTTTGTATGTATTTTGTGGTTTGGAGAAAAATTAGTACCTAAATAAAAAGAGCCTAAAAAGGAAGAAACTTATTCTGACAACCATAGTAGCATCAGCAAAATATTATTGTTTCTTTTTGAAAACTTTTAAAAATAAAAATTGTGAAAATTTTGTTTTTCCTATTGTCTTAAGAGAAATATGAAATTCGCAAAATCGTTAAATTGTTACCGCTCTAGTGAGAACGGTAAAGAATGTAATACAGAGTTACATTCCTAGAGTGTGTTCATAAATAAAATGCAAAGTAATCCTTGTACTCTGTAATGGAATCAAAATGACATTTGAAATGTATTACACATGGTAAAAACAATTTTTGAACGCTACTCAGGAAATGAAATGTAAATGTCCCTTACTATACTTTGGGAATTTTAAATGAGAAAACCACCTGAAGAAAAAATATTATTACATTGGTTTAAAAAATCAGTAACCCTAGTTACCACAATAAAAAATAGTAATTTATGTAACAAGTGCATAAAGTGATACTTTTTATATGAATTGGAAGTTTGGCACATGAGAAGTCAGGCCAGTGCGGCAATCCCATGAGTAAAAGAAAGACACTTTATGCATAGTTACATACTATAAGTGAATGTTTCCAATTGGGGGATGAAACTTATCAAATTTCTGGCTATAGTACTTATTATAATAATGGAGATTACAACAGAAACGACGGAATTGTGGTATTAGTTAGGTCGTGTCTCGATTTTGATGTCCACCATATCAAATTTGAATTAAGTAAATGTTCGGTAAGTAAAATTAATTTAGTAGTAAGTGGCATTTCTTTTGGAATTACAGCAGTATACAAGCCCCCTCCAATTTCTGAAATACAATTCTTGGAAGACCTAAAGATATATTTTGAAAATAAACTTACAAAAAATATGGAAATTTTTACAGGGGATATTAATATTAATATATTAAATAAAGGGAGTGCTGTTGTTAATGAATATTTGTCTTTGTTGGGTCAGCATGGTTTTGAAGCGTACATCAGGTCACCAACTCGTATAACTGCTGAAACATCTACCTGTATTGATCATATGTTTGTTAGAAATAAACTGCGTGTAAATAAATTAAATATTAGATCTTTTAAATTAGATAGTGACACGACTGATCACCTACCGCTAATTTTATATATACACTTAAATGAAAAAGACATCAGAATGTGGCAAACACATCATCAGTCTCCTTTGATGTTTTGGATTATAACCTTGTTAGGCAAAAACTTTCTGTCCATAACTGGGGCAGGGTTTTAGACTGTAATGATGCAGATGAGGCCATGAATATGTTTGTGCTTCAATTTCAGAATATTATAATAGAATCCTCAGAAAAGCGGAGATTAAAGGTAAAAAAGCATAAAAAAATAAAACCGTGGATAACTAATGGTTTGATAATTTCCATTAAGCACCGAGATAAATTAAAAAAAGGTTAACCAATAATTTTACCCCTGCATTGCAGCAGGAATATAAAGAGTACAGAAACCATTTAAATAAACTTATAAGATTGCGAAAATTTAATTTTTACAAAGATAAAATACAGGAGAGTAAAAATGATATAAAAAAATTGTATAAAATAATAAAAGATGCTACAAATGAAAACGGAAAAAATAGGACCAATCAATTAATTATATGTGATAAGAATAACAAAAAATTTGAAAGCAATTTAGAGATGGCGAATTTCTGTAACGATTATTTTGCGAACGTTGGAGTGGAAATGGATAAAAAAATTAAGGTTCCTGATGTTTCTTATAAGATAAAATTTAGTAATCAAGCCTCTATGTACCTAAGACCGGTAAGTGAAGTAGAACTTATAAAACAAATTGCATCCTTAAAAAATGATTGTGCCCCTGGTAAAGATGGAGTAACAACAAAACTAATCAAAATGATACATTTAGAAATTATATCACCTTTACGTCATATTATAAATTTAATTTTTAAAACTGGTAAAGTCCCCTCTCATTTTAAGCAGTCAGTAATTGTGCCTATACATAAGTCAGGATCTAAGAGTGAAATTAAAAATTACCGACCAATCAGCCTAATAAACAATTTTGCAAAAAATTTTGAAAAAATTCTTAAAGATAGGTTAATACAGTTCTATAAAGCTTTTAGTATCTTATCTCAATTTCAGTTTGGTTTTCTGGAGGATTGCAGTACCTCGGATGCCATGCACTCCTTAACCTTGGAAGTGGTAAAGAGCCTTAACAATAACAAAAAAGTATTGCAATATTTATTGACCTCTCAAAAGCATTTGACACAGTACCACATGTAAAGCTTATTGAGGTTCTGGAGTTGTATGGGGTAAGAGGTGTTGCACAGCAAGTTTTTAAAAGCTATTTGGAGGATAGGGACCAATTCGTTAAAATAAATAACACAATTAGTGAAAAAACAAAAATAAAGATAGGTGTTCCAACAAGGGACAATCTTAGGACCGTTACTTTTTATAACATATATAAACTCATTACTTCAGCTACAAATTGACGGTAGGATCATATCATATGCCGATGATACAGCACTTGTTTTTCTGAACATTCCTGGGAGGAAGTCTGAGAAATTGCGATACGTGGATTCAAAAAAGTTAAAAATTGGTTTGAAACATTCAAATTGTCACTTAATGAAACTAAAACTAATTATATCGCTTTTTCAATAACAAACACACGAGGGTGTCTCACTACGGGAATAGGTGTACAAATCGTCGGGAATTTTCAGGAATTTACGGGAATTTTCAGGAATTTACGGGAATTTTCAGAAATTTACGGGAATTTTCAGGAATTTACAGAAATAGTCGAGAATTTTCAGGATTTTTAGGAATTTTCGGCAATCTTTAGAAATTTTCAGGAATTTCTAGTTTGTTTTCGGGATTTTTAGGTAAGCATCTACTTAGGTTAGAAGTTACAGTGAGTGTTTGTGCAAGTTTTAAAGAACGGGGGCCGCACTTTGACGACCTCGGAATTAGAGTGTTGTTCTTAATTCTGGCAATGCTGTAATTTTCTTGAAAATAAATGGTACTCACTGATTTTAGACCCTTTCCTTAATAAAACACCAGTGGCGCTAATCCAAAATATCCAAATTTTAATTAATTATAACCATAGAGTAAGGAAATTATAAGAGTTATCATGGAATAGCCGATTTATAGACAGGTCATGCGAAAACTCCCAATATAATTTTATTCGTTTCTCGTTGAAATACCGCCAGTTAGTCATTTCAGTAAGCTTACGTGGCTCCCCACCGCTGATGTTACACGAGGCGAGGCTTCGACCGACGCATTTAAAGTGTAAACTGGAAAAATGACAAGCCTGCCGCCAAGCCTGCCGCAAAAGCGGTACGAAAATTTTAGCATGCCATGGTTTCTCTTATCCGTAGGTATGTTACTTTATGTTATAACTTAATAAACTTGCGGTACCGGGGAGTGAATAGGGGTGCTGGACGGGGTAAAATGAGTTAATATTGGTCAAAATCACATTCAAAATTAAGTGAAAATAATTTTTGTCTGAATATTTTTGTTAAAGAATGGATAAATTCAGAAGAAATTGAAATTTAAGTTTTATAACCTCAAATTAGCAAAAAAGGTTGCTGAGTTTGTAGAATTTGTCGGACGAGTGCAGCGAGTGCAATTTTTCATCAAGCGTAAAAGTTCATTTGAATAAAACTTAATTTTTTTATGAAAATATTATTCCAAGGTTTTTGACAATGCTTTAGTGGCACTAAAAGTATTTATACTGTCGCCCAACATCGTCACTAAAAAAAAAAACAGCCTACTTCGCATTTTTAGAAATTTCCATAAATGTCAAATTTTTATTGCGTTCTATTATTTGTCGTTTATGGATTTTAATTTTAATGCCGCTCACGGGCGGCAGCAAAAGATTTTACTGTCGCTGAGGAGAATAGTATAAAAAGTGACATTTTATTGTTTTTGTTAAATACAACAATGATCATTATTTTTGACGTTCGAAGAAAAATACATTTATTATAACTAAATCAAGTTTTTTTGGCTGTTAAGCATTTAGAATTATTTTTGCCTTGATTTTTGCCAAAATAATACAACACAAATCTCTTTACTTAAAAAAATTAAGATTCTCTCATCCAGAGTGACGCTGAGGTCCAATCTGTACGTGCCTCAAGGTAGGAAAATGCCTATATAATTTGTAGTATTTACATAAATTAAAAATATCTCAGTGTTACTAACTAGATTAACTCATATAGAGTCAGTTAATTTGAAGCTCGATTCAAAGCTCGATTTGAAGTCAAAAGGTACTTGCACAAAAAGTTTTTTCCAAATGTGCCCAAGCAATACAGAATTTTTTAATAGTTTTGGTTATTATTATATTAAAAACTTTATTATTTTAACCACCAGCTAATAATTACTTTAAAAATTATCTTCTTTAGACCCAATATTATAAAGTTGTAACTCAAACTTTAACACGAGGATTTATTTGCTATTTTGTTTGACATGTCAAAGGCATGTGGCAAATTTACAAGTGAGAAATGAGTATGCCATTATATCATGCCCTGTATGTTTGGTCGATATAAAAGCATTTTATACTGAAACAAAATATGGAAAAAAATGGACACTCTCAAATTTTATTGCTCATGTAAATTGCCATTATAAATCTGATAAAACTAAAAAACAATTCTAAAAATGTAAGTACGGGGAAAAATAACACTCTGCTAACATTTGTCGAAGTAAATCTACTTGCAGCAAGATCGTATACTCCTGTTTCGACTGTCAATATTCCTTCTCTTAGTTCTGCCAGTTTAGATACTGAATCAAGTTGCTCACGTACTGAAGAAATCTCAAATATTACTAAAGGTAATATAAGCACCTTGTCAATAAACAAATCAACCTCTCCTTTTTGAACATGATCCACTACTGTTTGTGTTTATTTTCTATCTGATATCAGCTTCAGTGCTTTAACAGGCAGTTACTAAAAGTCGGGAATTTTGGACTTTAATTGTAAATATATCAGCTACTACCTCATTTAGGTGTCGGAATTGTTGCATGAAATCAACCATGAAATATGTTTAAAATCAATCTTACAATTCTAGTAGTTAAAAATATATTTGGTTGACAAATCACACATTCTGTTTTTACCAGCAGGGTGGGTCTTGACAAACAACAAACAATGTTATCTAAAAAATGGCTTGAGAAATCGGGAATTCTCTGCGAGAATTTAAGATTTTCCACAGAAATTCGTTTTTTTACCGGAAATTCAGGATTTTTAAAGAAATTCAAGATATTTTCCGGAAATTCGAAATTTTCTGAGGAAATTCAGGATTTTCGCTAAGAATTTAAACATTTTTACAGAAATTCAGGAATTTTTAAAGAATTTCAGGATTTTCTAGATTTTTAGAGAAATTTTTCAAGAATTCGAGAATTTTCGGGAATTTCGTAAATAGGTGTACAAAATTTTAACTAGTGAGACACCCCTCGCAAACACAAATAGACCCACATTTAACGAAATTAATTTCAGTGATGACATCACGAACTTTAAAATTAAAGGAGTCAAACAGGTGAAGTACTTAGGGGTTGTCTTGGATCAACATCTAAAGTGGACTGCGCATATAGAATATCTTACCACTAAAATAAGGAAACTGGTTCATAAATTTTATATTATAAGAGAATTCCTCAGTGCTAGACTGGTTGTACCGGTATACAAATCATTGGTGGAATCCTTAATAAGATATGGTCTCACTGTGTGGGGGGAACTTATAAAACTAACCTACAACCGTTACGTATAGTTCAAAATTATATCTTAAAAGTGTCATACAAAAGAGATAGACTTTACCCCACTCATTTGTTATATAGTGAGAATGTTAATGATCTGGATGTGCTTTACATCCAGTCACTTTGATTCACCAGAACAAAGTCTGGCAGAATCACATAAGCCATGCTTATTCAACAAGACAAAATATAAATAGTCATTTGACTTTACCCCCAAATCATAGAACCATAAATATGAGACATGCCACATACTTAGCCCCTAAAGTCTATAATCTTTTACCAAAATTTATAAAGAGAATAACAAGGAATTACATCTTTACAAAAAGAGCAAATTTATATATTTAAAAATCATGAAGCTTTTGCAGACAAATTTGGTGAGTTTAACTGTTGTAATCTTCAGGGTTATTTTCTTCTTTTTTCTGTGTCGTGAGATGTTTTCTGCAGAGTATTGCTCTGTATATTTGTTGATTTTTGTTTTTGTTTTTTAGTCATATAAGATTTGATTTATTATTTATTTTTTAGGTTTTAAGTTTATTTTTACCTTTGGTTGATTTTTTAAAGTTTATTATTATTGTTAAAACAAAAAGATACAAGACATTTACTATAAGGTTTATATGTTTTCATGGAAGCAAACAGATATTTCAATATCTAGGCTTCAATGTTAAAAAAAAAGAAAATGTATTTTAAGTAAGGAACAGTTTTGTAAATAAATAAAATCATTGTAACTTTTAAATTGTTAAATAAATAAATACACTTAGTCTACTGAAAAAAATATGTTTTCTATGACTGTATAGAAATTTCCTAAATTAAGTACCACATTTTATTTATTTACTTAAACTGTTTCATTTTAATTTTTACAGCACATCCAGTATATTAAAACAAAAAATCATAGCCTTATTATTTTTTAAGAGACAATTATCCTCTTCATAACTATGCATTTATTATTTAATTTTAGAAAATTGTATGTACTTACTTTTTGTGGAAATAATACTAAAAAAGTATAAATTCCTTTTCAATTTCTTAGACATTCAAATTCATTATTACTATAAATTTTCAATAATTTCTATTAAATTTATTTGCAAACTGTCAAAGTTAAAAACTAGTAATACATAAACTAAAAGAAATAATGACAAAATCAAATATATCTTGACCTTTTGATTCAGAAGATGTCGCGTTTAGTGTTACATTGTATAAATTGATATTTAAGTTTATTGTAGTAGGCATTGACACAAAACACTAATTCAAAGTGTGAAAAAATGCTTTGAACTGTTAAAAAAGTTACTTTTTTAACACTTTATGTAGTGTCCTAGAATGAAAAACTTTAACTTTATGTTAACGATTAAAAAAACAGCATTTTTTTAAGGTAGTGGAAAAATGTATTTTATTGGTTTAAAAGTCAGTAACCATAGTTACTTACTAGGTATTTTTCTTAATATGAAATGACCAGATTTAAAATTTACTACTAAACCATTAAATTGTTTACTAAATTTATGCCACAATATATCCATTACTTATATATTTGCATTCAGAAATATAAAAGCATCTGTTGGCATATTCATGTACATATATGCTGATAAGATATTATAATTTAGTGACTAATAAAAATATTTTAAATACTTACGGTTCTGCTTCAATACTCTTTAGCTTAGCAACATAATTTGAAGGAATGTAGCCCTCTTGTCTCGTTCTTTTACTTCTAGCAAGCCACCAATCACCTTGCGTATCATTTAAAATCTCTAAATGTTCCCCTTTACGAAAACTTAGGTCTTCGTCAGTTCTTGCATCGTAGTCATATAATGCAACAAATATCCGAGCATTTGTTGGTTCTGGTTCTGGACTCACTACGGGAGGCCTGGTAGGTTCTATAGGTGTAGTTTGTTGAATAGGGTTAGCAGGTTGGATATTATCTTCGATAACCACGGGCCTTTCCCTGTTCCTTTCCTGCCTATCTGTGGTTGCTGGGTTGCTAAAACAATTGCCCATTTTTTAATGTTTTTGGTCGCACCATTCACACTTTCAACTGTCACAACAAAAGAACATCACAATTTCAGTCTTTGTGCCCCAATTTCCGCAAGGGGTTATTTAATATTTTACGAAAATAAACTTTATATAAAAACTAGCAAAGCTATCTATAATACATTTCCACACAACTTTGAAAAACTACAATTAAAATTATTAGGGAAAGGCAATTTTTTTATCAGTTTGGTTACCCTGAATTAGTAACTTTCACTTTTATGTTTTGAATTGATTCGGTTGCCAAGTCTGACTTATTTAACCTACATCTACATTAACTTGGTTCAACCAAGGTTTAAGGTACATTTACAACCAATTCTGAAATTTAAAATTGACATTTACACGATTGGTTAAACTTCACTTGTCAAAACCTAATTTTATAAGTGAAGTTTAACCAATTGTTTAACTGTCAATTTGAAATATCAGAATTAGTTGTAAATCTCGCTTTAAGCCGGCTGTTTTCCGCTCGGGGATTATAATTCTGTGTTGTCATTAGTTGGTGCAAATTTAAAATGCTTTTCCCGCCAATCACAGCGCTGAATTATCATCCGCGAGCGGAAAACCGCTCTCATGGACAGCCAGCTTTAGGGCATCTTTCTTTCATAAATTTAAAGATAAGTAACGTAGAAATTTTAATAAAAACAAAAATTTTGGGTACAATCCCGTGGTTCTCCAGCTTTTTTTTAAGTTGGGCGATATCCGGTAGAGAAATTTAGAGGGTGGGCAGCAAAATGTGCAGAGCAATATTGTTGTTATATGAATACAGAGGTTTTAAAATTTAATACAAATATTTTAGGAGCTCATTTTTAAGGTTCCATAAACTAAAAACAAAACCCCCTCCAACCTGCAGTCATTGAATGCCTTTTTTTTAAATTACATTTTTGGTCTATTTGTCCTCTTGTTAACCACATCCGTGGACAGTCTGTATATTTTATTTTGTTATTAAATTATACACATTTGGTCATTAATATTTTATTAGGTACACATGATTACTGGGAAACAATTTGGAATTTTTCGGACATTTTCAATGACCTTTTATCCTTTACAATATGAATAGTCTAAGGACATTTTATTATGATATTTTGTTTTTTTATATTAAAATTTTACACTAAAGTTAGTTTCTAATGACATAGCGCAATGAGCATGGGGTTATTTTTAATATTGCGACCATGGATGATTTATTCAAGACTTCCACTTGAATAAGAGTTGACTAAATGATCTATAAAAATGGATTGGTTTTTTGAACATGACTTTTTGCGATCAATAAGCAGGTTGTCAAGTTTAAACATACGGTGGCTGGTATAATTATGTAGACATTTATAAAATCCAATTTTTTGCAAAATTAAAGGCAATTATTTACAAACCGGACACATCGCCTTTATGATTATAATGAAACTTTACAATTTTAATGGTAAAAATGGGTTTTTAACGGGTGGAAAAAATAAGTGCAAATTTACCGAAAAACTCAGAAACAGTGAGCAAGAAGAACGGGATATATGAAGGGTAGTTCCTGGCGGGGGTGCAGCAAGTGCACTTGCATGGGGTGGCACCACAGCTCTCACAAAATATATTTTTGAGGGGTGTGGGCAGCACAAATTAGGGTGCGGCATTTTGGCAAATAAAGGCCTTATTTGAGGCATTTTAGCAAGTGTTTGAACCTGGGGCGGGCGGCATTACCTCATTCTGCACGGGGTGATAGAAAACCCAGGAACGGCACTAGATATATGGTGAATTTAGGTTAATTTTCTATTCAAATTCTCGAGAACGAAACGTGTCTTACTAAAATTCTTTCAGATTTGTAAGCAGCGCCCTAAAAAATCTAATACCAAATTTTAATAAAATCGGTAATGTGTTCGGTTTGTAAAATACTACCAAATAAATCAATCATGCCTTTGGGTCATAGAATTGGAAGCTTTCTTGCTGGAATTCATTTAGCAGAAGATTTTATCGACAGCGACCGTCCAAGGCTATGATCAAATATTTAGCATTATTTTTCGTTGTATGTAAGATTCACAAAAGGGAAAGGTATAAACAAGTATAATAAAACTTACAGATATTCGCTATAAAGTTACGGCATTGATTTTGTTTGAAAGAGGCAGTGGCGTAGCTACTATGGGGCTAGGTGGGGCAGTGCCCCGAGACTCATAAGCTTAGAGGGGCTTTTTAGAGTTTTGAGAGAGCCCCCGAACTGTAATTTAGTATGATTTAGTATTAGTTTAACATAGTGTAGTAAAAGAAATGTGACGAAGAACAAGAGAAAAAGAGAAATTTATGAATGTAGTTCCAAAGAGATGAAGACTTTTTTATTTGTTGTTACTTTTGTTGGGCTTCGTTAAATTAAATTATTCTTTCCTTTTGAAAGAAGTGGGTGTTTTTTTGCTTACCATTTTATTAAGGGCCCTACTTTATTTTTTTGTTCCAGGGCCTCTGCTGACTTAGCTACGCCACTGGAAAGAGGTGAGCTGGCTGTTCACCTTTGCGCATTTTACGCCGTGTATTTTATTTCTATTTTCTATAGCCTGATCGGTTGGTTTTAAAAGAAACAAGTTTTTTTTATTTAAATGGACCAACTTGATGACAAAAATAAATAATAAAATGCGCAGTGTAAAATGAGCGTGAATGTATAAGCAGCTTACTCTTTTCTGTTCACCCATGGCATTGTTTTTATATCAATTTATATCATATAAAAGCAATGGCCAGTGCAGATAATAATTTCTGCCGTGCAATGGCCATGAGGCCGATGACCATTTTTGCGATTTTAATAGTATGCAATTGGTGTATTCCTTTTATGCTCTACAACCGCCCGAAACCGTTCTTGAACTGTCAAGAGTGTCATAACTGTTAAAAATACAATAGACTGCAATTAAAAGGAACACTTTTGTCGTCGTTCTGGGCGGTTTTAGACCCTAAAAGGAATACACCATATGAGTATATTTCGTTAATTTACTTTAAAACAAGTTTATGTTTTTTGTTACTTGAACGATTCTCCATAGTAAAAGGAACCTAAATGGTGTCGTTCCGAACTGTTCTCGATTATAAAGGGGATATTTAAGTTCTGTTGGCACCACACACTCTGATTTGCTGTATTCCTTTTATGCTCCAGAACCGCCCAGAACGACACCATAAGTGTTCCTTTTACAATTTTTTGACATTTTTTCATGTTGTAGAACCATTCTTGACACTATTGACAGTTCAGAGAATTGTTCTACAAGGTAAAAGGAATACACTAATTGACACTGACAGTCACAATCGACAAATGACAATTTTCAAACGAATGACTTTTGATTTGTGGTCTTTAAAAAATAGTGATACTTGTATTTTATAGATTTTTTTTAAATTGTCGTGTTGTAGATACTTTTGTAACAGTTTTTCTAAAGTTTTATTAGATTAAGAAAAAGAATGCCTCAATACAAAGGTAAATATAAAACTAACTAATTTTCTAACCTCAATTTGTCTTTTACAATTTTTAATTTTTCTTGTTAAAGAAAATAAGTAATTTATTATTTTATTTTATTATTTAAGTAAAAGTTAAATGGGGAAAGGAGACCTATCCGGATATCGTAGCTAATACCGACGAATCACCGGTAATGTTTAAGGCACAGCTTTTTACGATAACAGGAGTTCAACCTGAGAGACAGAAAGTCATGATTAAAGGAGTTACTTTAAAAGATGACAATTGGGGCAATTTTAAACTTAAAGATGTAAGTATTTGACTTTACATTAAAAGTGCTTAGTCACTTGAGGGTCATATTCTTTGTTTGGTTGTAACATTACCTTTAAGAAAATAATTGGGTCCTATAACTTGAGAAAAATACCTAAACAAAAAACGCCATTACATTGGTTTAAAAAGGCAGTAACTCTAGTTACCACAAAAAAATCTATTTTGGTTTAAAAGTCGGTAACCCTAGTTACCTACTAGGTATTCATTATCAATATAAAATGTCCAAAGTAGAGATTACTAAACACAATTTAAATTTGCAACGACCCTTTTTAATTGTAATATTTTCACTTTCATCAAAAATAAATCTAAGAATATTTAAAAAGTGACAATTTTTAATTATGGTGTCAAATTAAGAAAAAAAAATAGAGTTTTACTTTTATTAAATATAAATCTGCAGATATTTAAAATTTGGCCATTTTTAATTATTGTGGCACATTAAGGAAAACAAGGATTTTCACTGTCATCAAAAATAAATCTTAAAATATTTAAAATATACCACTTTATAATTGAGGCGTTGAGATGCAAAGTGGCCTAACCCATAATTTTACCAAAACCCGTTTATAACAGTTTAGTTATTTTTTCTTTAAGTAGGTTTAGATGCAAAGTAGCCCAAGCCACCTCCAACTACTCATTGGTAGCTATCCCTTGTTTTGCAAAATAATGTGATATCCTTTAACATTGACAATGCTAATTTTAAAGTCGTTTTTCTCATTTGTAGTATTTTGGGCTTAGGCCACTTTGCATCTCAACGCCTCAATTATGGTTTCATATTGAGAAAAAGGAAGATTTTTACTTTCATCAAAAATAAATCTGAAAATATTGAAAATTTGGCTCTTTTTAATTGTGGTGTCACATAAAGGAAAAGAAAGACTTTCACTTTCATCAAAATGGTTAAAAAAATGTATTTAGATCCTGAGTATTTTTATTTATTATAGTATTAGTACCTAGGTCTTCATGATAATAACCGTTTTAAAACCTTTTAAGGGGGTTCCTTTTGATAATTCTGCCACTAATATTCATACCCCCTTATATATAACAACAACATATTCATACCCCCTTATATATAACAAACGCCTGTATGGAAAAGGGGATATTCCCCCAGTCATTGAAATTAGGAAAGGTCATACCTATCTTAAAAAAGGCGATCCAGACTGCTTTGACAATTACAGATTTATAACAATTACTCCTATAATATCTAAAATTATGGAGATTGCCTTAAAAGACAGAATAACAGAGTTTCTGGAATTAAACATGATATTGCATAAGAGACACTATGGTTTTCGGGCTTCAGGATCAACTACACAGGCTGTCACAGATATAACTCACGCTGCTCTCAGAGATTTGGATGTGGGAGTCTGTACGAGGGCTGTCATGTGTGACCTAGCTAAGGCGTTTGACATTGTGTTCCACGACATTCTACTCAGTAAACTGGACAGGTACGGAATCAGGGGGATACCGCTCGACCTCATTAAATCATTTTTGTCCAATAGGGAACAATACATTGTTATAAATAGTGCCAAATTAGGTATTAAGGAGGTTAAACATGGGGTGCCCCAGGGCTCTGTGCTTGGACCGGTACTATTCATTATTTACATGAACGATCTTCCTGACTATCTGGAGAAAAGCGATGCTTACCTCTATGCAGATGATACCACTCTTCTGTGTAGGGGGCAATCGATCATCTGAGTGGGTTGTCGGGGGACGCATTGGCGGAGGCCAAGGAATGGTTTAGTGCTAACCATCTTGCCCTGAATCAAAATAAGACACACAAAATGGCCTGGACAGGTAAAAGGGGTGAAACTTCAACAGATGATAAAAGCATCAAATTGCTTGGGTTTAGCCTGGATCCTCAGTTAAACTGGAGAAATCATGTTTCTTTATTGTTGTCTAAATTATCTAGAGCTCGGTTTGTGATCGGAAGATTGAGAGAAGTGGTATCTATAGAGGTCTTGAAAAAAGCTTACTTCGGACTAGCGCACTGTCATCTAACCTACGGGGTTCTGGTGTGGGGTGCGAGTGTAGGCGCACCTGAGGTATTGACAGCACAGAAAAAAATTATCCGAGCAATGTGTGGTGTCGCATATAACGAACATGCTCGACCACTGTTTATAGCCCTTAAAATAATTACTGTTACCGGTGCATATATATTAGAGGCAATTTTATGGGTACATAAAAATAAAAGCAATTTTAAAAGCGGAGCGGAGATACATGAATATCATACTAGGGCTAAAAATCTGTTAAGACTACCAAGGGTAAATCTGTGCAGAACGGACACCGGAGGGGAATCACTACTTGTTAAGATGTAAGTACAATAAAATACCCACGGACTGGAAAACATTTAACATAAAAATATTAAAAAGGAAAGTCAGAGGCTTTCTCATCTCCAAGAGTTTTTATAAAATTGACGAGTTTATGAATTGGACGGGAGAATGGAAGTGACGATTTATTTCGGTGTTCTGTTTGTTCTTCTTTAAGTTAAGTAACACATTTTTTATTTTTAAAAATTGTCTGTACCTTTTACAATTTTAATATTGTGTTGACGTTAAAGTTAAGTTATATTTGTTTTTTAAATTTGTCTTTACTTTTTTACAATTTTACTATTGTGTTGACGTACCAAAACAAATGTATTTTATGTATTTTTGTATGATTTATGGTGAATAAAATATGAATATGAATATGAATATGGAAGCATTGCTTTAACACTTTGACCACTACGCCAAATTTTATTAATGGGTGTAAGTACTGCACCATACAGAAATGTACTGATATTTATTACCCTAGTAAAATAACAATTTTAACGTAGAAAATCTAACTTCAAATAAAAAGTCCGTGCTAAGAAATCCTTTACATTACCTTACGTCTCACGAGGGTGAATTCCATTTAAAATGCATTAAAAGTGTGCTACTTTAGTGCAGAGTTGGGTCGAATACTGAAAATCGGTATATGAATACCGGAAAAAGAAAGTAATCGAATACGGAATATTTGAATACTTGGAAGAAAAAAGTATTCCAATGCTTGGCATTCACGGACATCCGGAATCGGTATTCGAATACTCGAAAAAAGATTTGAATACTAGAAAAAGAAAAGAAATCTAATGATTAAAAAATTATATTTTTCTTCCCTTTTAGTATTCTACCCGTGACAATTTTGGTATTTGAATACTGCTTACACATTCTGGTATTCGAATACTGGGAACGCCGGTAGTATTCGAATATTTAAAAAAGTATTTGAATACAAAAACCTGAATGCTAACCAAAATAGTATTCAGCCGAATACCGAATACCAAACAAACAAATGTATTCGAAAACTTTTCGAATACTGGCAAAATGTATTCTGAATACTGAGTGTTCAAATACGACCCAACTTTGCTTTAGTGGGCACAAAGCAAAATGTAAACTCGACTGTGTATACCAGAATATTACCCATGGCGCGTTTGACCCACCGCATGTTTATACGCAAATACAGTGTGTCCAAGATAAGGATCCTAAGCATGGGAGTCTCAGTAACTATTGGAGATACGGCTTAGGTTAAATTAGGAAAAAGTTGTGTATTTTAAAGATAATTTACATGCCATTTAGAAACTTGAAAAATTTTTATGGCCTACTGAGATATTTGGCAAAAACGAAAATTTGACTATATCGATTTTATTTTTTCTGGCGTTATTTGAAGAGATATAAAAAAAACTAATAACACTTTTATATTGGCAGTTTTTGCTACTATGTGATGGTATTTTTAGATTTTTACCCGACGTTTCGTTTTCAAAAACCATCATCAACTTTATTTTTTATATGGCTCGAAAAAAAGTACCCGCTGAATCTGATCCCATTTTTTATTACAAATCCAACGATGTATCACATGTCATATTTTAATTTTTAGTTAAAGAAAAGCATTTTTAGTTAAAAGAAAAGCATTTTTCTATTTTTTTTAAGTTATTTTTAAATAGGCCTTGCAAACAAATGCTTGGACGTTAATACCTGTTACCGTATCTGTAACATAATTTAATATCATTATAAAATAGTATTTCTTCTTATTACTTTTAGAGCAATTGTAATAACGGTAATAACGACAAATACTATTGTATAATGATAATTAATTATGTTGCAGATACGGTAACAGGTATTAATGTCCAAGCATTTGTGTGCAAGGCCTATTTAAAATTAACTTAAAAAAATAGCAAAAATGCAATTTTTCTTTTAACTAAAAATTAAAATATGACATGTGATACATGGTTAAATTTGTAATAAAAAATGGGATCAGATATGGGGTATACTTTTTTTCGAGTTATATAAAAAAATTAAGTTGATGATGGTTTTTTGAAAACGAAACGTCGCACAGTGCAGTGAGCTGTGGTCAAAAATGTAAAAAACAGTTGAAAGCCCAAGAATTTCTTATCAGCGGAATTTGAACATCGATAAACAAAGAATAAGAAAATATTTTTTCGATGTAAATATTTTATGTATCGTTTTGTGTACAGTGGCTTAAAGTTTGTCGTTTGGCACTGGCATAATATTCCACCCAAATTTTGTGAATTTTGATACTCAATACTCAATTTATTCATGTTATCACAGAAATTGCTTACATACGTCATCATGATATAAAAAATATATTCACCTAAATACTAACTATCTAGAACAATACCTAACAAACAATTAAAATTCATGTTGAATAAATTCTTCATGAGAATAAAATGTACAATTTAATAAAATGTTCTTAATCCTATTTTTAAAATCTCTCTCTGGCAACAGTCTTAAGTTGTCAGGCAGTCTATTAAAGAATTTAATTGCCCAATACCCTGGTCCGCTTTGACACCTTTTCAATCTCCAGTAGGCAGGCACAATATTGTGCTTATGTCTGGTGTTATGGCCGTGTACATCTTCGTGAACTGGGAGAGACCCCATATTCCGTTTAATATAAAGAAGGTTTTCCAGAATGTACTGGCATGGAAATGTCAATATATTTAAAGACTTAAACGCTTCCCTACAGTCGTCCCGAAAGCCCAGCCCCGCCAGAACCCGCACTGCCTTCCTCTGCAGCCCAAACACTCGGTAGGCCTCAGCGGAGTGACCCCACGCCAAGACAGCATAGGAGAGGTGGGTATGAAATATTGAAAAGTAGGCTGTCCTAAGTGTGTCAGCCGATACACAGTCTTTAAGATTTCGAAGAATCTATCATACTTAGTTTACATAGATACATTTGATTGCCTACTTAACAGCGTATTAGTATTACTTTAAATAAACTGTATAACAGAGATGGACCCTCCAGGTATGTACTAATTTACGCACTTCTAATTTTTACGTCAAAGTCAAATACAAATATTTTGTGAAGCTTTATTAAAACAGTGCTAAAATTGCAGCGAAAATTCAATATCTCATTTTTTAAAGGGCTTTTCTCAAATACTCCAAAAACACCTATGGTGTTTTCTGCTAATTTTGAAAATCTGTCTTTAGACAATATAAAATCACCGTCTTTTTATGCGGACATCTGCGGAACTTAACAATATAAATTTTTTTAGCAATGCTTCCTTCAGTAACTCACATGGAACTTTTTGAAATTTGGCTTGAGAATCGCGAAGATAAAACGAACGCAATATATAATAAAATTACTGATGTGTTAAATATAGAAGAGTGTCCAGAGAATATTAAAAGCACAATATATAAAGCTGCAGAGTACTTTTGTTTAAGAGCAACATACAAATGGAAACAGTGTGGTAGAAGAAGTTCAGATTTTTTTAAACGTAACGAGGTTTGGCTTGGTCAACATTTCTCTATTCCAGAAGACGTTAAACTATTTATTTCTGTATTAAAGAACTTGCTGAAACCTGGACTGCGGAAGAGCTTGAGTTTGCTGCCGGAATGTCTGCAAATCGATATAATTCATCGTCAAATGTTGGGAGATGTATGTCGCTTCAAGAAACTTTAGCTCTATATTTAGACCTACATCTTTCAGAGACAAAGTATAATATTCTGCGAAATACTGTAAATTCTTTACATCCTGATTGCTTTCCTTCCTTGTACAAATTAAAGCAATACAAAAAAGATATTTTGCCTACAAATACGGTCGTTAGTGAAATCTCAGCAGAAGTTGATTTGCAGGATTTATTGAATAAAACAACAACAAGTA
Organism: Listronotus bonariensis; assembly: GCA_014170235.1. Lineage (NCBI taxonomy): Eukaryota > Metazoa > Arthropoda > Insecta > Coleoptera > Curculionidae > Listronotus > Listronotus bonariensis. The sequence continues at coordinate 81,321 of JACEGR010003527.1, read as the reverse complement.
TTTGGAAAACTGTGAAAGAAAATTCAGCAAAAAACTCAGGAAATTCCTTAACTTTATTAGGTAAATGGGGATTTGATGGCAGTAGTGGACATTCTACATATAAACAAAGATTTGCTCAGTCAGAAAATTCGGATGCTTTTGTGTTCTTTACAGCTTTTGTGCCTTTGATATTCATCGATGACAACAACAATAAAGAAATTTGGGAAAATCCTAGACCTTCTTCGACCATGTTTTGTAGACCCATTAAATTTACGTTTATGAAAGAATCAAAAGATATTATCAAAACTGAAGAAGAGAGAATGCTTTCGTGCTTTGATAGTCTTCAGTCGTTGCACATCAACAGCAACGATAGAGATATAAACATTAAGTACAAAATGTTTTTTACAATGCTTGACGGTAGTGCCATAAACACTTTATCCGGTACTAATGCCACTCAAAACTGCGTTATTTGTGGTGCTACGCCGAAACAGATGAACTGCGTGGATGTAACACTTAGAGCTCTACATGAGGAAAACTATAAATTCGGACTTTCTTCACTGCACTGCTGGATTAGGTCTTTTGAATGTCTACTACATATCGCATACAAACTTGATTTTAAATCCTGGCAAGTAAGGGGCGATAAAAAAGCAGAGCTTTTAGAGCGAAAAAAAAGATACAAGATGCATTCAAAACGAAAATGGGCTTACTAATAGATGTACCAAAACCTGGGTATGGCACATCGAATGATGGAAACACTGCTAGGCGTTTTTTGCGAACCCCGAGCTTAGCTCAGAAATTACTGGAATTGAGAAAGAATTAATATATAATTTGGGATTAGTATTAAGAATTGTGGCAAGTGGAAAAAAATTAATGCACAATAATTTGATTTGTTGACCAAGGAAACTAGAGCTATTTATCTAAAGCACTACAGTTGGTATTATATGCCAAACACTCTACATAAATTACTTGTACACGGCAAAGATATAATAGCTTTTTTGACCTTCCAATTGGGCATTTATCTGAGGAAGCTCTTGAGACTCGACATAAAGAAATCAGGAAGCACTGTTTAGATCATACTCGCAAAACATCCCGTATAAATTGTAATGAGGATTTACTGAAGATTTTGCTATTAACATCAGATCCTTTTATATCTAGTTTGAGAAAAATTACAACTAGAAACAAACAGCGTTCGGAGCTGGATGAAAGTATTTCTCCTTATTTAGAAGATTCAGAGCTTCATGATTTCTTTAACTCAACCTCGGAGATGTCTTTAGAAGATGTAAAGCTTAATTCTATAGTGGCAATAATTTGTTTAACATTTATGTTTTGATTTTCCTCAAGAAACTTGACACACCCTGTATATATGTAATTTTTAGTTTTTTGTTCAAAAGAAGACAGTATTGGTTTTTTATTTATGACTTATGAATGTACATTTATATACAACTTTTTTTTATCAAATATATGTATACATGAGTGGTTTTCACCTTTATTACACCCTGTACATAATTTCTACAAATTTACGGTAGTAATTATGTTTCGTGGTCAAGGATGTATACATAATTAATATTATATGAAAACAAGTCTATAGGACTCTTAGTACTTGAGCTATTATTTTTGATTTCAATTCCCATTTACTCGCCGCACTGTGCGTCGGGTATAAAATCTAAAAATACCATCATGTAGTAGCAAAAAGGTGCCAATGAAAAAGTGTTATTAGGTTTATTATATCTCTTCAAATAAAGTCAGAAAAAATAAAATCGATATAGTCAAATTTCCGTTTTTGCCAAATATCTCAGCATGCCATGAAAATTTTTCAACGGCATGTAAATAAGCACAACAGGTACTGAGATTCCCATGCTTAGGATCCTTATCTTGGACACACTGTATACACATGGCATTTAAAGTGTTAACCCAGCCTATCAATGTCAAATATTTCGGGTTGGACGGAGCAAACGCGTCACTCTTTTTGTCGGAAAAGGTTGCCACAATATTTTACATGCAGTTTTTAAACAATGTGCCAAAAATTGTAAGGGTTACAGTCACGAAACCCGCCTAGTCCAATACTTGAACCATGTGTTAAGCCTTATTGTTTCTTGACTGTAAACCTTACCATATTTGGCACAATATTTAAAAACTGCATATAAAACATTGTGGTAAACTTGTGCGCCAAAAAAGTGTCGCGTTCATCCAGTCCGGTAACCGAAACATTTGACATTGACAGGGTAGGTTTAAGCGCAGCTTTCATATACCGAGTGTCAACGAATTTATTAGACAAGCCATAATTCCTAGAATTTGCACATATTTTCCACTTTCCAGTCACTTTCGGTTTAACCGGAAATTGTTCCAATTTAGAATATTTAAATAGAATATCCTGTACCTATTATTTATTATATTTGGATTTCCAAGACAATTCTAAGTCGGAATGTGATATTTAAAAAAATATTAAACCTACTTGATTTTTTAGAGCCATATTTAATATTTCATCTACAATTGCAAAGTTTTAGTGACTAGTATGAAAAATAGGAATAAAATGATTTGGCAAATTGACATTTTCATGTCTAACTATTATTTTTCAAATGGCAACCCTTTTTACGCCGGCTGTCCATGAGAGCGGTTTTCCGCTCGCGGATCGTAAATTCAGCGTTGTGATTGGTTAGTGCAAATTTAAAATACTTTTTCCGCCAATCACAACGCTGAATTATCATCCGCGAGCAGAAAACCGCTCTCATGGACAGCCGGCTTTAGACAAGCACTTTTTAATAAAGGATTTTTTGGTGAATCTATCAATACCCATTTATTTGCGATCAGATAAAAAATAAACTCATAAATAAAGAATCATTGCCATCTAGATGCAATACTACAAATGGCTCTCACTCTCAGTTATGCATAAATACTTTTAAAAATGTCAAATTCCATTTAGAATTGTCTTAAGAATCCAAAAATGTTAAAACATACAGGGTGTTCCATATGTGAAAACTCTCCTCTTTCATATCACTTGCCTATCCTAAGTCTCATTTTGATATGTCTAATACTCTAGAAGTTATGGCTTGTCTAAATATTCGTTGACACCCGGTATGGCGGTATGAATATTCGTGGTAGGCCCTCCAAAAGGAACCCCCTAAAGAGTTTTAAAAGGGTTCCTAGCATAAAGTCCATTTCTTTACTGGCCCAGGCACTATACATATTATTATTTTGGGGTTAAATGATCTAAGTATATCTATTGTCATCTGTGACAATTTAAAAATTTAACTCATAAATATATATATATAGGCAATACAAACTCTAATTTGCAGGTTGCTTCAAGTAGTACAAAAAAATATTTACAATTTTGATCTAAATAACACAATTTACAAAAAAAAACTTTTCCTAAGTAGTTTATAATTATAATTATCCTAAATGATCATTAATTAAGATCCTTCAACCATAAAATATTTTATGTTTTTAGAATGTAACTGTTTTACTAATGGGGAGTAAAGAGGAAGATGTCCCCAAGGAACCAGTAGAAAAGACTGTTTTTGTAGAAGATATGAATGAAAGTGAATTAGCTACTGCGGTATGTGAAAAAGAACTTAACATGTTTACATTTTTAGTTACTTTGGTAGCATATACAATGATAATGTATAATAATTTGGAATATTAGTTGGTAATAAAAAAAATGAAATAGTGAATTTTTGAAATGAAAATGCAGTTGATTGTTTTTTAGCTTGATCTGCCCGCTGGCCTGACAAATCTAGGTAATACTTGTTATATGAATGCCACAGTCCAGTGCCTAAAAACTGTTCCTGAATTAAGAGAAGCATTAGTAAAATATCAAGAGGGTAAGTAATTTTTACTCTTAAGTGAATAAATTTTTTACATTTATTTTTCAAATGGTCAACTTGTCAAATTTTTTAGTATAAATTTATTAATCTCCATTACCAGTTCTATTATTATTTTTGGTATATTACACAGTGCATGTCACCCCTCGTTAATTCTTTTAACGGATCGATTTAAAATACTAAAACTTTGAAATATGTGATTGATGCATAATTATTGTATTTTAGAGTAAAACTGACAAATGAAAATTTCAAGATGACTGCTGAGCGCCATCTTAAGGAACATTAAATTGAAAGGAAGGTTTTGGGCACATCATGTTAAAGATCATGACAAGTACTTTATAACTCTAAAATATAAAGTCAATACCTTCACCATTACAAAATACCGGAACTTTAAATATTACTTAAATACTTATTTGGATGGCCATATTGCTGAAACTATTAATGTTAGATGTACTTAGTATGGTATTTTATTAAAGAAGTTAATTTAAAGATCTCTTTAATGAAGATACTGGTGATAATATACAGGGTAGGACAAAAAGTATATATTTTTTAAATAAAGCACCCGGTATATTATATAACCATTAAAAAGAACTTTAAGAAAATAACACATTAAGTACATCTGACTTAAATATGGCTATGCAAATCAGGTATTGACTTTATATTTTAGGGCTTAAGTTGTCGTCGGGACCCGTGTGCCACAAGATCCCTCTTTCCATTTAATTTTTTCCCCAAGTTGGCGCACAGCAGCTATCTTGAAATTTTCATCTGTAAATTTCAATCCAAAATGAGGAGCCTAGATTTAAAGTCTACACTTTCTATTTATACTATATAGCTGTATTTTTAGTGCTAAATTTTAATAAATCACTTTTTGGGCCATGACTAAATCCATAACATTGTTCACAGTTAAGAAGAAATTAATTCAATGTATAGGTTCTTTGTTCATTTTTTATTAGATATGATGTAAAAATATAATTTTGGAGATTGTACACTTTGAAACTACCCTCCTAAAATACAGTGTATCTATGTAGGTTGGCGTCATATGGGACTTTTTAATTAATTTATTAAAATAATATTTTATAAAAATTACATTTTTAGTTAAACCTCGTACATGAATGACACAATTTTATTTCTGCTAGTTGCATTTTAGGTTTTGGACCATGTATAACTTTTTATAAAAAGTAACTTTTTTTGTAAAACCAATAATAAAAAAGTTTCCCATATGACACCAACTTACGTAGACACACTGTATAGTATTTATGCATCAGTTTTGTATCCCAAAGTTAAAATTGTTTAAATTGATCCCTTGAAAAAAATAAATGTATTACACATTCTTATGAAGAAATTCGGCTAGAGCTTTTAATTTTTTTTTTTTAATAGTATTGCAGGAGGTACTTCCTATTATTATATTTGACTGATGTAATATGTAGGTGTCAAAATGTGTTTATTATTTATTTATTGAAACATACTAACATACACTACAGAGACATGTCCCCTAATGGTAACAATTTTAAAAACTATTTTTAAAACTAAATTTTTAAACATTAAAATGTAATATAAATAAAAAAAAGTGACCAACAAAACAAAAAGCACATGACAAAAAATAATCTAATATAACCTGGTTCTAACTACAAATTTTTATTATAGGTGTTGCTTCTGCAGGCGGAGTAATTCCTTCTCAATCTATAACAGCTGCTCTTCGAGATTTATATGTCACCATGGATAAAGGAGAGACAGTACCTCCCATCGTTTTATTACAAGTTTTACATATGGCTTTTCCAAGATTTGCTGAGAAAAATGAACATGGAGGGTTTTCACAACAGGTAAGAAGAAGACCAAAATAACTTAATTTTTAGTTGCTAGTTAAAAAATTAATTTATAATACCCTTTTTTCCCATAACTTAATAGTTTTTTATATAACTTGTTCACTATTGAAAAATAGTACAAACTTAGGTTATTACTATAAGAAATATGTGTGAGGTACTGACTTCAGAAATTCATATTTTTTTCTTAGAGTTTCATTTGTTTCCATATAATGTTTTTCCTTTTACCTACGATTTATTCTCTTTTCTATTTTCCATTATTTATTTTTATTAGTTTGTAGCCCATAGTAATGATGGTTAAATTAAAGAAAGCCGATTTACTAAATAACTTGTACTTGGAATTAAAAAGTTTTTTATTAACAATAAAAATAAGGATTTAATATTTACTTCAAACATACAATTTAATTCGTGTAGAGAAAAGATTTCCTTTGAATATAAGATATCTAACCAAAAACCAAAATGCTTGGAAAACCAAAAGAACACCTTTACAAAATTTCTTTGTACACTTTCACTTTAAAAGGAGTTTTAAATATTATTAATCAAAATTAAAGTGCCGGAGTATGTGTTCTAAATGTTTGTCTTTTTTTTTTGTTGGTTTTATGTCAGTGAAAAATATTAATTTATTTAATATACTTGGTTAGAAAAAAGTACTGCAACTCTTAAGTATCTTTTAAATAGCTTATACTGTGCTTACAAAATTCGGTATCTGGAAGGTGTTGGAGGTTTAAAACTATCAATGATGACGGAACAGTTTCCAGATTTCCCAGATTTGTGCTATATGTATCTTTTTTTTTAGTGGAAATACCCCATTTAATTTTAAGTAAAATCGTACGGAAGCACATAAATATCTGTAAGGTTGAAAACATAGTGGAGCGACGAGGATAGCGGCGAACAAACAGCGCGACTAGTTTGTTGCTCAAACTTGTCGCGTTACTATGTACACATGCATTTGTTTTTACGCGTTTGATTTTACCAGCGCGACATCGCGCGGCTTTTGCTTCGCAATAATATAGTAAAGCGACATAGTAAAACGCGGCTAGACGGGTTCTAGTGCGAGTATAATTCAAATTTTTTCTACCTATTTAATGGTTCGCGCACATACGTCGGCATAGGACGGGCGGTACGGAACGGAAAAAAATACTCCCAATGAAATTAAATGGAGCATCGCACATAGGTCCGGACGGTATTTTAAAAATGACGCGAGAATATAGCTATTGAATTAAAATCCGGACGATACCGACAGCCCTACGTTCCATAATGTTCGTCCCATGGACAAAATCAAACACCTTTTATTCAGTAATAACTCCATGTAATATTTTAAAAACTCTAATCCACTAGCCACCAAACCAAATAATTTTATCCTTATTATTTAAAATCCTTGCTATTTATTTCAACAATTATGTTAAGCTGCGGCGCGGCGTGCAGATAAGTATTTTATTTTTATAGCACTTTAAGTCTAATCAGTATTACAAAATATAGAATAAACGCTGCAAAAAGCTTAGATATAGGTATTGTGTACCAAGATATGTAAAAATTTTGCGTGGAAATGTTTAAGACTTTAAGGCATTAAATAATAATAGATATAAACTAAACCCATTTAAACCTAGTGCAGTTTTTATATTTTGTTGTTAACACATTAATATACTTTCGTTTTGTATATTGCTTTAGGTTGCGCCTAAGGTGATCTAAGTTGTTCTCAGGAGAGTATAATATCAATTAAAAACAAAAATGATAACGCAAAGCTAGTGATATTTAAAAAATTGTGTTCTTCCCTAAATGTCAGTGATCTCTAAGACCAAACTAAAAATATTTACGTAGACTTTTTGTCTACACTTACACAGAAGATGGTTAAAGGCATCAAGAAATCGCGTTAAATTTGAAAAACAAGATATAGATTGGTCATAGGGTGTATACTATGTATACTTTAACCAAAATATTTATTAGATATTCGGTGCTAAAACTAATATACTCTCGGGGATGCTTCTTTTAAGTAAGCGACGAGGCAGGCCGTTAAAGCCTTAAAAACTCTGATGAGCTTAAAAGGCGGTTCTTATTTTTTTATGGGTAAAGCTTTTTTGCCAAAAATTCCCTTCCTTGGTTTTTTGAGGGTACCACCAAAAGACATGGTTCTCATTCAACTATGGACATGGGTTTTACCCGTGTTGTTTAAAGAACCCCAGTGATCAGCTAATGGGTGACGACTCATAAGACACAGGTGAAAACTCTAAAATGGAAAAAGACCCTGCCTGCAGTATCAATAGTAAGATTTTAGTCAAAATCAGTTTTTGCAAAATATACTTATCGGTTCAAAACTACAAGAACTGTATAATTTAGATAATCGGTATTAAAGTATTGGTATTTGTAATGGTTTGCTTTTTTAGCTTTTGAATATTTTCGTCTTCCAAAACATATCGCTATAAGTGACATTCGCAACTGACAACTTTTATAAATAAAATATTAATTGTGTGGTTGTCAAATTTTTGATTAAAAAAATATTATTTTTAGCTATCATAGTAAGCCACCCCTAATCCATTTAAAAAATTGACGAGTCTGTAGAGACTACAAAAAGAAAAGACTGTCACATATATTTTTCCGTGACCACTTGATCAAAATTTGCGTTGTATCGCATTTATGGCACTTTAGATATAAAATTAAAAATTAAAAATATTTATAGGTTAGATGTGAAAAAGTAGCAAAAGAGTTGTCATTGTACTCACAATGTCATTTTCTATATAAATTAGTAAAAATATACCAAGTGTCCCATTTAAAATAAGAAAGTTAAGGGCGTTTTCGGTAAAACCGGAAGTAACAGAAAACAACTGGATATGTAAAACAATGCATGCGTTATGTGACAAACATACCTAGCAAATTTTATTTTAATATCTTAAAAAATAAAAAAGGTATAGGTGTGAGCCGCCGGCACCCGGTATATGAAAAATTTATTTAAAATATACCGATTATGGAAGTTTTGGCCTTTTGATACCCTGAACTGGACTTACTCACATATACAAAATCGATCAATTTTCAACAATCCATCTTTAAAATCACAGAGCGACAAAGCGGCGAAAACAAAGTATTTTTCGCTCCACTATGCAGCGCTACATAGTAAAGAGAAGAGTTTGAGCGAGCATAACGAGCGGCGTGATCGATTCAAAATATTTTGTTTTCGCCGCTTTCTCGCTCTGTGATGTTAAAGATTGATTGTCAATAATTGATCGATTTTTTGTTTGGGAGACGAATTTAGGAGATCAAAACGGTTAAAATCACCATAATCGGTATATTTTAAATACATTTTTGTGTGTCAAATTTCTTCATATTCTCGCCGATATTTAAAATTTTCATGAATAGTACTGAGAGGCGTATTTGTAAAATATGCCAACACCATAGTTAACATGCAATACTATTCAAAACTAGCGATGCCCTTAGCATAGCTGGAAAAAGTTTAATTTATGCATTAAACCCGCCCAGCCCATTTTTACTATGCCACTTTATTATACGTTCGCAACGCGAAGCAAAAGCGGCGCCTTGTCGCGCTGTTTGCTTGTCGCTATCCTCGTTCCTCCACTATGTTTTCAGCCTGCTTAAGCTGCGTTTACAAAATTCGGTTTTTGGACGTCTTTGGGTAAGTAGGACGGACCTATATACATATTATGGGTTTATTTGAAATAAACCATCTTCTATTCTATTTTATTCTATGAACAAGGATATCGGCATTGTTGTCAGATTTTCCACTTTTGCGCTACCGCTTACCTTCAAATACCGAGCTTTAGCAGTTTAAAAGATATATAGGCGTTAACGTAATTTTTGCTGAAAGTGTAGTACGTCATATCTAAGCAACTTATAAAAACAGAAGTTTAAAAGTTTAGTAACCCAATAGATTTCACCCGCCCAATTTATTGCAAATGCAAAATGAGAGCATTCTATTAAAAAGAAAAAAATATGCATGCAGCACAAAATCTGCGAAATCACTCAACACTGCCGATATAACGATTTTATTTCACATGCACAAAACAGCAGTTTTAAAGAGATTTAAGACTTAAAAGAAATAGTGGTTTTTCCCACAAAAATCCAGTGGCTTTTTATTTTGCCAACCCTGCAAGTGGCTTATATATATTTTAGAATAATATGTAACTGAACAAATAAAGTTTACGAATAATAACACTATTTTAGTCTTTGTTTGCCTACAGATAAAAATGGGCCATCGTAAGTGAAATGGCGTAGTAAAATGTTGAGTAATATGTTTAATTTTTAATGATTATTTCGAAGGTAGAAATATTAGGTAGTTTTAATATAGGTTTACGATATATCTCTTATTTATTATTTTTTAAAAATGCATATATTTAAGGATGCCAATGAATTTTGGACGGAATTGGTAAGAATGCTTCAACAAAAATTGCCTGCAAAATCAAATGAGTGTGCATCACCTCAAGAAAAATATAGGTATGTATAGCAATAAGGAGAGTAATTGGAAAGTATAATTTATATTATTTATTTTGTTAAGTGGCTTTATACAGCACTCATTAGGTAACTAGAATAACTACTGTTTTCTAAAAATAAAAATTAAAACCAAAGAAACAAAAAATATAATACAAACATGGGTAAACAAGTCTGCCATATTGGAAAATATCGTCGTGGAAATGTGGCCAATAGTTTTATTTTTCACCAGTTAAAAAATTAAATTACTAACGGCCAATTTCACAATATTTAGTTACGCTAACCATAGGTTTGTTACCATAGAAACAACGGAATACCGAAATCTAATTGGTGTTACCAAATAGTTAACCCAAAGTGATGGTAACCATATATTGTAAAACTGGGCATGAGCTTATTCACATGCATGATCTGTAGTTTTATTTTATAGAGTTAGATAGGAAGTAGTTATTTTAATTAGTTTATGAGAGCTGTATTTTGTACATAGAAGCCTACAAATAGTAAGGGAGCCCAAGAGGTCGATTACGGGATTTACTACAGCGCGGCCGATTAGTATACCGTACCTCCTCCACTAAATATGAGCCCCGTATATAAGGCCGCCTGTCAAGGATAAAGGATCAGAGATATATAAACTAACGATTTCCAAAAGCCGAAATAACAGCAGTATGTTTTTGACATATTTAAAATCTATACAGTTGGATATAAAGTCTCCCCCTTTATCTTTTGAACGGGACAAGATATCGAGATCGGGTAAAATTTGGGTAAAAGGGTGTCACTTAAACTACTTTTTGGCATAAAAATGATTTCGGTCACGTGTTCTAGTGTCAAGGGAGCACTAGCAACTTTTTTTCAAATGGAAAGGGGAGTCATGTAACACCTCGATTTAAAGGCCCTCTAATACTCAACGAATACTCTACTTAACGCCACTTTATTTTTAAAATCGGCCCAGCCGTTCCAGAGTTTCAATGTCATTTAAACTGCATTGTTTTCTAAGTCTAAAACGGCTGGACCGATTTTCAAAAATGAAGTGTCGTTGAGTGGGGAATCAAAGGGCCTTTAAAGCGAGGTGCTACACGACCCCCGTTCTATTTGAAAAAAGTTGCTAGTGACCCCTTGGTATTAAGTCACGTGACAAATTGTTATTTTTATGCTAAAAAGTAGTTTATGACACCCTTTTACCCAAAATTTACTCGACCGTCGATATATTATCCCATTCAAAAGATAAAGTGGGAAGAGGACTTTTAATATCCTCACTGTATAGCTGCTTTCCCCACCGATAAAAAGGTATACATTATATAACATTTCTTTTCGTATATTCTAAGCTTTGCAACCCAATAGATCTCTATGACACTCAAGTAAATCGACATTTAGCATCGTGGGCTTCCCTACTAGAAAGATTATTAATGCTTACAAAATATTTTTTAAGTTAAACAAAGTACTGGATTAAGATCAATTTGTTTATATATATGTTCGGATATGTCAGTGTGGTTATGCATTATACATATATTTTTAATTGATAAATTAAACTTTTAGGTCTATAATAGATCAGTATTTTGGTGGAACCTTTGATGTTAATCTGGCATGCGATGAAGCTCCAGATGAGCCTGTAGCAAATAGTAAGGAACAATTTTTGCAACTCAGCTGTTTTATTTCAACCGACGTTAGATATATGCATTCTGGTTTAAAAGTGTAAGCTTTTATTTATTTTTAAATCTTTGGTATAAGAAAAGAGAATATTGATCCTAAAGATATGTTTGTAATTTATTAAGTATGCTCACTTCTATTCATAATTTAGGAAAACTTTATATTAATATTTTATGGGAACCTGATAAGTTGTTATTTCGATTAGACCCTGGTCAGGTTTTCTATTCATACTTCTGATCTAGTTTACTGATTGCAATACAATTTAGAGGAACCGTTTGAAAGGGGTAAGATATGCTTTAATGAGCTTTTTTAGCTTGATCACTATTATCAACCAGATTTTTTTCATATGTTCAGTTAAATGGAATATTGATAAAATGAATTTTAAAACACAGTAATGCTTTATTGTTTTAAACCGCCGTAAGTAAAAACAAATAAAGAAAATGTCCCTCTAGGACCGCTATTTGGCCGAGTTTGTAAACATAGTACTAGGTTTGGATAGCAATGCAATAGATTTTTTCGTTCATTTGTTTTCAAAGGAAAACGAACATATTTTAGATGGTTTTTATTTTAAACGTCTCTCAGCATTGAGTCTAGGTTTTAAGAAAGAACATAAGAATAAAAACATTTTACATTTTTACATAGGCTGACGTCTGACCTCTCCCAACTTACCACTAACCTTTACCCCAAATTTGGAAAATTGAATGGAATTTATATAATTTTATCTAACCCTTAAATTTAGTATTCGTGTAAAGATATTTAACAGGACCATAGAATTTTACAAATAATATCCTTTGTAATAAGGAGGCAAATACTCGTATACTATAATAATGTAAAATTTAAAAACGTAATAATACTTAGAAAATTTTGGTTTGGATTAAGTTTGATTTAGGTACATCTTTTCAATGGACATTGCTTTTGTTTTTAAAATTTAGTTTCATTTTTTAAACTAAGGGTACTTCACTCTTACGCTGTTTTCATTTTTTATTTCTTATCTACTAATTATTACCTTTTATAAAAAATAAACATTTCTGACAACTTGCATATAAAAGTTTTCTGTTTCTTGCACACTTAATATACTATATTGTATATAACAGAAGTTGCTTAGCAGTATTCTTATGTTAATGATAATACTAAATAAATGACTTAAGTCCAATTAATATGTTTTTATTAAGAATATAAATCAAATTAAATCGAATAAGTCTTACTATTTTAATAAACAAGTTCTTGTCCACAAAGCTACAATAAAATAAAGACAAAATTAAAAGAGGATAATTGACCACATCAAAACCAACCTAAAATACAAATACAGAATAGGAAAACCCTTATAGATCACCAAACTGTCTAATGCAATGAAATAGCACATCAGCAAGAATCACAAGTTTCATTGCAAAAATGAAGATAAAATCTATTCTGAGATGAAAAATATAAATACAAAATAAATAAATACACAGACAAAATTGCCTTCGATCGGTTTCACGTCCGAATGTATTCACATGAATTTCTTAACAAATTATACATCATAAATACCATTATTAGGTTAGTCTTAATTATTATTTTTGGAAAATTAATATTGATGAATTTTAAAAGCTTTTCACCCTCTATATTTTATCATCATCCTTAAAAGCTGTAAGAAATACCACATTTAATATATCTGTATTTTAATAGTTTCAAATATATGGCAATCATCAGGATTTTTCTTAACGAAACACCCTGTATATTATATTATCGTTGCAAAGATATTTCAAAGAGGTTTAACAAAATACCACATTAAATTAATTTATATCTTATAGTTGTGGAAGTATGACCACATAAATCTAGAAAATAGTAAATATACTGTTCCGAAACATCTATCGTCGTTTTTATATCTTTATTAACAATAAAACATAACTATGGTTATAATTACGATAAAGTCTTTAGTTGTCAATGTCTCGAAATGAACAGTACAAAGATCAAAACTAAACTCCCAGAGATTTCCTATCGCCCTTTCATGGTAATGTGGAAACGTCTAGAATGTTGTAGAAATATCCCGTAAATTCTATAGCACAGGATGGAATGAAAGTTCTTAATGGATAATTGGTTTTCGGAAACCTTCGAAGGTGATGAAAGAACTTGGAAAACTAAGGTAAATTATTCAAATAAATTAACAAACTAAATTAAATAATTCTAACTCTCACAATTCTCTAAACTAAACACATTTTAAATGTCTTTTTAATGGTGATAAAATAGAAAAGATGTTTTATTAAAAAGAAAAAAAAGGTCATTTTATTATCAAATTCCTGACGATAGCTATATTTCCGAAACTATGACACATTAAAAATATCAAATGTGGTATTTTTGTTCGGTTTTTAAGAAAACCTTTCTATTAGTAATAAAATATCAAGGGTGTTCCTTTCAAAAAAATAACAACTTTCTGTTATAATTTTAAAATAATAGTCAATCGAAAAAATATAGGTAGACCACTGAATTTTACGTAAAAATCCCTAAAACTTTTCTATTTACATTTTTCCTTCTATCTCTCATATCAAGCGAGTTACGATTGCCTGGCCCAATTGACAAAATCTGATAAAACACTCTGTATCTCCAGAACGAATCATAGTTGGCCATAATTTGCTTTCACCATTGAATTTAATTCAAAAATTGAAATAGAGATTGCACAATCAGATTTGTTCTATCTCTTTTAGTTTTGGCTATACCCTACACCGTCAATAAAAAGGCGATACCGTGCCCCTATGGATACTTGGATACTTTACGATTAACAAAATATTTAATTACAGTATTTTTTTATTTTAGAAAATGCAAGAGAAGATTACTAAAAAGTCTTTGACATTAGATAGAGATGCAGTATATACCAAAACGGTAAGTTGGATATTTTTAAGAATAAATCCATATATTAGCAACTGGTTTATCTTTTAGTCAAAAATTAGCCGATTACCTGCATACCTAACGATACAATTTGTAAGGTTTTATTACAAGGAAAAAGAATCAATAAATGCCAAAGTTTTAAAAGATGTGAAGTTTCCTATGGAATTTGACGCTTATGATTTATGTACGCCTGAGTTGCAAGAAAAATTGGCTCCAGCAAGAAGTAAATTTAAAGTAAGTTTAAAATTTGTATGTTATTGGTACTTAGACATAAGTCTAAATGATGTGCCACAAAGCCCCCCCTTCCCTTTAATCTTTTTTCCCAAGATGGCGCCCAGCCGCCAATGTCGTCCAATGCCGAAAATGAACTATCGCGTTCAGAAATTAATAGTCTGTTTTTTAATACGTTCCTTAATTAAGAAATAATGATTTAGCAAGTATGTTAAAGCGCAGCCAGACTATGTAACAAAACATGTTGTAAAGCTATATTGTAAAACAAATTTGTTATCAACTTTCTTGGCTGGATATTTGAATAACTTGTTTTTCAGTTTGAATGAGGCAAGGTGTGTTTTATAAATAAAGTTCTAAAACATTATTTAATCTTTATCGACATCGAATGAATAACATAAAACTTCATATAAAACAAAATACATGTTGTACAAAAACTGTGTTTAATAACATTTTGTTTTTAAATTTCCCTAACAAGTTAGACAACTTTAATACATACAATTTTTTGTGTATAGTCTGGAGACGCTTTTATAATAAGTATTTGCATTCGTCTATAAACCTATAATTTAAAAAACTACAAATAATATTACGGTATTTATTTACTTACAAACTCATTAACAAAAATGAATATGGTTAATCCTCAAGTAATGACCAAACGCAGCTAATATTTTAAATATATTGCCTTTTTTAACTACAAGAGGAACCAGTTCAAAACAAAATCGCACTTTAAATTAAGAATGTAATACAAAGAGCAGTAAATGTAACAAAGTTGACCACAATAACGATCACAAATATAAAGAAAAACGGAATTAAATAATTTTAACTTACAGGAAGAAATAAAAAGCCAACAAATTAATAAACTTGTTTATGAAAAAAAACACTGCCTTGATGAATATGTTGACACAACGAAATAAAAATACCAATCTAAAAAATAAAACTTAAAAACAAAAAAACAAATTGCGTTGCCAAGTCAATGAACTTGTAACGATATGTTTGAATACTTAAATGACGATTATAAAATTAAATTTGAAAGAAGAAAAAAGTTTCATTAGTCTGGTCAGTATTAACAGAGTCAGAACTAAAGTTAGAGGTACTATCGTCGTCGTCGTCATCGTCAGTCGTAATTACAAGTGGTGGAATGTCAGAGGCATCACAAACTTGTATTGCCTTCCAAGCCTCTTGAATTAAAGTTTTCTGTGTGAATGACATATTTTTGCCAATGATCAATATAATTTCCTTAATCACCCTTTCCCATGTAGCCAGAACTTTTAAAGAGGAACCCTTAAGACTGGAAATATATTGATCGTATTTTCGTTTAAATTCCGACCACCCCATTTCAATTGTATTAAATTGGCAATGGTATGGTGGTAGTCGCAAAATTTTGTGTCCTAACGGTTTAACATATTCATCAAGAAAGTATTTTTTCACTAGGGCACTTAAACCGTGCAATATTCCATATTTGATCTTTCATGGCCTTTTCTGGAAAGTTAATATTATTTTTCTTCCACCATTCGATTAGCCTTTGTTTCTAGCGCGGCGTTGACCGCAATATAACGATGACCGACGATCAAAAATAAAAGAAAACTTAATTTCTTTCAAATCACAATTATGTTTGCACCTATGCTACCAGAAAATTAATGTAATAT
Source organism: Listronotus bonariensis (assembly GCA_014170235.1). NCBI lineage: Eukaryota > Metazoa > Arthropoda > Insecta > Coleoptera > Curculionidae > Listronotus > Listronotus bonariensis. The sequence goes on along the minus strand of JACEGR010003527.1, from coordinate 64,893 downwards.
AATTAATAGGTAGAGTTCCATGTATGTTTATAGATATATATAGTACATAGATCACCCACACTGTGTGATAAGACCTATCTAAAAAAATTGGTACTTTTATAAGCTAATAAAAATATAAAACAGACGGAATTATAGATTCACAAGGCACTAGTATTTATTTATAAAAGAAATCAAAAAAGTATTTTTTACCTTCAGTGTTTTTCCTTAAATCTGTGTGCTTGGTATCATCTTGCAAGCCATTACGAAATGACCTCTTGCTAAAAATCCAAGTCTCGTCCATGAAAACTGTAGTAAAACCTCCCGGACCTAAAGATTTATTTTTGATATATTCTCTTTAAAAAACCTATTTCTTAATGAACAATACCTGGCAAGTCTATCAACTATTTTCTGTTGTTTCATTTTTTCCAGTTGAAGCCAACATATAATCTACATACATCTACTTAAGGATTTTATGGAAAACTCAAAATATCCGATTTTTTTTCCGTAAACTTTTGCTTTATTGTTGCCAGTCTTACATATTCTTTTCTGGCATACATAGAATAAATGGTGTCCTGAATTATATTTTTCAGATGTATTGCGATTTTGGTTTTTGCGCTTTTTTGCTTAGAAGAAATAGTTACAGCGTATTCCTGGTCGAATTTTATCCCATTTTTCTTTATATTTGTGATCGTTGTTGGGTTCAATTTTGTTGCATCTGCGGCTCGCTTTATCACATTTCCAGTTTGAAGTGCGATTCCGTTTCGGACTTGTTCCTTTTTCAGGTAAAAAAGTCAATATATTTAAATGTATTAGCTGCGACTGTTCATTATACCTATTGTACCTTTTTCTCGGCATAATTTAAAATTTTTTCAATAATTTTTGACAACAAACTGATACACCAACGTTTTTGAGTGACAATGACGGATACCAAAAATATGCAAAAATCATTGCCTTCTAGATGTTAGAACTGTACTAATGGCTTATGTACAATTCAAAACTAGAAGGTGGTGAAAAATAGATTGTCAAACCTTGACAGTATTTTTAACCTCGCTTATTTAAACAACGTGTAATGGGTTGATTATTAGGATATGTAGCTAAGGCCAATAAAATTACAGAAAACAAAAAACTTTAACTTTTTATATGTTAGGCACTAGATGGAACCACAGGTTTCTAATTCTCGAGCATAAGAGAACGGACTCGATCAAATCGCCAAAATAATCGTTTACTTGCCGGGCTGTTTTCCTTACAGTCGCTTGATGGAAGCAGTCGTTTGCGTTCAAGAATACCTATTTAAGCTTTTCGAGAGAACTCCGCGCACTTTTCTCATGAGAACGCTGTTCCCCAGTTTCAAGAATAAGAACCCTGGCCGGTAAAGGTGAGAATTTCTTCATCGGGGCAGGATAAAATAGTACAATTCAAAACATCTAGAAGGTGGTGGCAAAGATATAAAAATAAATAATATAATCACAGACATCACTTTTTTAAAAGTTTGTTGTCACCATTGTTTGAAATATACTAAACAAATATAAACAAAAATGACATCATTACAAATGTGTATTTGGAGAACTTTACTTAACCAGATACAAGGTATCCTCCGGTATATTAATCTGCCGCGCTGTAGTAAATCCCACAATCCCCTCTTGACCTCCCCTACTATACGGATTGACTTAAAATCGCAAAAATATTACATTCCAAAAGTAAACAATCTAAAAAGTATATTTTTGCAAGTACTTATTTAATGATCTAATTACAAAAATGCTTTTTTTTGCAAATAATTTGTTTTTCTTTCATATGCTAACAATTCGAAGTTTAATCAAAATTTAAATGTGGTAAGATTTTTGTTTGGAAACACAAAAAATAAAGATTTATTCAACAAAAGATGAACACTTTAATACCTTTTGCTATGTAATTAGGTTGCTACAAAATTATTAATTACTTTTTGTTTGCAAAAATAAAATCTTTGTAATTTTGCTCCCTATATATTATAAGGAGATTTTTTTAAATTACTTTTATTCTAAAGAACTATTTTTTTCAATTTTCCCCAAAAAGCAATAGAAAAAAGTTAGTATAAAATAAAATACTTTTTCATTTTTTTTATTTCTCACACTATTAGCGTTTTCGGTTTACGTGCTCTTAGTCAAAAAGGATCTGTGACGTCACAAATCTAATTTGGATCGCACCTACTCCGATCTCATTTATTTTTTGCTTTTAAAAAAGGACAACATTTTGACATACCCTAACCTCAAAATTTTAAAAACTTTTAAGTCGTATAGATGATTTTTAAATATTTAAAATGAACAACCAAGAATATATTATTTATACAATTATATTTGACTTTAATGAGCAGCCAGTCAAAAATAATAATGATAATAGTAATTTGTGTAACAAGTGCATAAAGTGATACTTTGTTTTTGCAAATGGGAAGTTTGACAGCACGAGCCGTTAGGCGAATAACTATGCATTTATTATTTAATTTTAGAAAATTGTATCTACTTACTTTTTGTAGAAATAATACTAAAACAGTATAAAATCCTTTTCAATTTTTTAGTTATCCAAATTCATAATTACTATCAATTTTTAATAATTTCTGTTTTAATTTATTTGCAAACCGTCAAATTTTAAAACTAGTGACACCTGAACTAAAAGAAATAATGATGGAATCAAAGGTTACTTGACCGTTTGGTACAGTTGATGTCGCGTTTACTGTTACACTGCATAAATTGATATTTAGGTTTATTGTAGTAGGCGTTGAAACAAATACTAATTCAAAGTGTGAAAAAAAGGTACTTTTTTTAACATTTAAGTAGTGTACTAGAATGGAGTACTTTAACTTCATATTAACGATTAAAAAACAGCAATTTTTTTAACGGTCGTGGAAAAAATATCTTGTGTGAAGTAACAGAAAAAAAGCTTTAATTTTTACTTTGTTTATTTGAAACTTGTTGGTATTCACAACATAATAAATTTCGTCCTCTGAAGAACTATCAGATGAAGACAGAATTTTCATGCATTGTAAAATTTTCCGTTTTCAATCCATGCTTTTAAATATTTTAAAGGCAACGACTGATTCCAGATACACAAAACGCTTTCGTTATAATATTTAAGGTTATAATTTCTCTCCTCCACGAAATTGTTCGGATTAATTAAGAGCGATCTCTTTGAGATTTCAGATCAACAAAATTTTTAAACCAAAACGAACCTCCGAGCGGGAGCGAGTCAGATCGTTAACCGAACACGAAGAGCAGTAAACCGAAAACGCTACAGGTTTTGGGCTTTTTAGCCACCACATATATTATATGGCGATATTTATTAATTATAGCTTAAAAAATTTAAGATGTATCAACAATTTTTATGAAAAATAACATTTTTCCACTGTTTGTGTTTTTTTATGTAATAAGTTTCCAACAAAATAAATCCTATTTATAAAAATTTAAAAATCAAAGTTTAAAGGAGTGCCGATTTTAATCCATTTAACTTTTTAGGAATTAGAAGATGCACAAATTGAATTACAGACAAAGGAAAAAAATAAAGGAGATGGAAAATCAAAGGAAGAAAAGAAATATGCTCCTTATTTCTTTGAGGATGGTAATTATGGGTTCTTTTAAAGAATATATTTTTGTAATTTACTTGATAGACTTTTCTGTTGTTCAAGATCCTAGTCAGCTATTTTCAACTAGTGTCCTACCGAAATTTCGGTTTTGGTCAATTTTGGCCAAAAATCAAGTTTTGGCGGCAACGCTATCTTAACTTAAAAAATTATAAAAATGATTAAAATGGAATAGTTTTGAAAAGCAAGGACCTTTTTGTTGCTCTTTAAAATTTTTGGAACCCTTTATCAAAAGAAGTATATACAGTGTGGGCCAAAATAAACTTGCATATTTTTTAACTAGTCATAACTTTTTATCTGTTGGATATATATTTTTTATTGCTAAAGGGCTAATGTAGTAGTAGATGTGCTCTCTCTAGGTTTTCCAATTTTGGTCAATCAAATTTAGACAGGACTGGACTTACCTGACTTTTTTAAAATGCTGATTTTAACCCTGTTGCAATAGAGATCGAATTTATCTACAATTGAGCTAATATGGTTTTCTTGTAAACAAACTTTGGGAAATGGTTTAGTAAGAGCAAATGTGTCGACATTTTCGAGATTAAAGAATTATGATTATTCTAAATGGTGCGTCCCATAAAGCATGCATTTTCTCGGTTTTAATAGGGAACTCTTTTTTTTTTGTTGGTTTTGAAAACAAAAAATGTTGTGTTATCATGGTTACTGAGTTAGGTGCTGTCAAAATTTAAAAAAGGATAGTACATTTTTAAAACCTATTAGCTTAATTTTAGATAAATCCGATTTCTTTAGCAACGAGGTTAAATGCAGTATTTTGGAAAAAGTCCCGTAAGTCCAGTCCTGTTTAAATCTATTTGACCCAAATTGACAAACCTGGAGGGAACACATCTACTTACTAGTCCTTTAAAAATAAAAAAGATAGGCGCAAAAGTTAAAAAGTTATTATTAGTTAAAAGGTCGGTCGGACTCTAATTTCAACGATATATTATGCTTTATAATTTTGGAAATATGTGTTAAAATAGCCTTATAATTTTTAAAAGCTTAATATTCTAATTTTTTTTCTTTTTAGATTTAGGTAGTAATAATAGTGGATACTATACCTTACAGGCTGTTCTTACACATAAAGGTCGTTCGTCGTCAAGCGGTCACTATGTAGGGTGGATTAAAATATCCGAAGATAATTGGGTAAAATGTGATGATGATCAAGTAACACCTGTTACCCCTGAAGAAATTTTAAAACTTTCTGGAGGTGGTAAGTAAAGTTTTTTAATCGGTATTAAAGAAAAACCATCAAGTACATACAGTGTGTCCCTGGATAGGAGTTACAGGAGGACAAATGGACCAAAAATTTTTAAATTTTTAAACGTCTTTTGGAGAAAACCGGTCGCATGGTCTTAAACTAATTGATACAAACTTTTACTTCAATTGGTAATATACAGGGCGACATATAACTAAAAATATGAAAAATGACCAAGAGTAAAGTACCTTTATTTTGGGCAAAATTGTATAAGTAAAAGTTGTAGAGAATTAAATTTTATGTAGAAATTTAAAGTTAAATAAGTAAATCAAAAAACATATTTTTGCCATTTTTTTACATTACACATTAACACTTTTTAAAATATGTGGCTTAGGGTAGTGAATTTTGCTCCCTTTTGCTCATTATTTAAGTTGTAATGCGTAATGTGAAAACTTGACAATAACATTTTTTTATATACATGCTTAAACTCAATTTTGACATAAAATTGAATTATCTACATTTAGTAGGTGGTAGAGGAGCTTTCCTCGCCTGAGGAGGTACCACCCCACTCACCCTTTAAAGGACCCGTGAAGTCTTAACGAACGTTTCGGGTTCTGGGTTTGTGAGTCAGTTTTCCTTCTTCCTTTTTTCTCTTTTCTTTTTTCCTTTAAACCCCCAAACTATGTACAAATGATGGCGGCACACCCGGAAGTAAAATGTTCCGGAGGTAAAATACCCCTCCATTCGGATCTCCGGAGGAGGGGTGCATCCGGGAGGCCTTTATCGAGAAGTTTAATTTCTTTTGCAAATATATGTGGGCTTAATACCAATATAAACTCCGTTCACCATCACATTCAGTCATGTAAGCCCCACTTACTGTTTCTAACGGAAACACAAATAAGTTCTAAATCTTCAACCAGCCACCTTCTCTTTCCAGGCTACGAACTTATTTCGTCTTTTCGCCCACATGGTGGCGTATGTGCTTACGTCCGCAACGATCTGGCTTGTGCTCGAGTTTCCAATCTTGAATCGGGTAGGCCCGATATCCTTTGGCTCAAACTTTCCCTAATTTTTAAGGTAAATTTATCTGCTGTTTGTACCGGTCCCCATCTAATAATTCCTATGTCGAATTCTTTGACTTTCTTTCAACAAAGATCGATAGCATAATTTCTCAATTTCCATCAGCTGAAGTAATCGTGCTTGGCGACTTTAATGTCCATAATAAGGATTGGCTTGGCTCTTCAAAAACTGACCCCTAAGGCAGAGCAGCCGAAATCTTCGCAGTCAGTAACTCTCTTACCAACCTTATTATGGAACCCACCTACTTTCCTAGAGTCCCAAATCATAGTTCAAATCCTCTAGATCTCTTTCTTGCTACCAACCCCGAACTCTATCAAACATCTGTCACAGCTCCTCTAGGTCGTTCAGATCATGGCTTAGTTACTATATCTTACCCTGCACATCCCGAGGTAAATGAATACATACACAGTATGGCACTACAACTCAGCCGACTGGGATGGCCTAAGGGACTTCTTCGCCACTTACCCCTGGAATTCCCTCTGCTTTTCTTCTCGTGATCCTTCTGTAATTTGCAATCAACTAACTGAATCAATTCAATTGGGCATTGAAACCTATATGCCACACACCATCAAGAACCCCAAACAATCCAATAGCAAACCCTGGTTTTTCAAATCTTGTGATAAAGCTAGAATTTTAAAAGTTCAAGCTCACAAGAAGTTTCTACAGGATCCTAGTCCAGAAAACCGACAGGCCAGCATTGAAGCAAGAAACTACTACAATCAAACAATTTCTGAAGCCAAAGACTCCTTCAACAATCGTATTAAAAACAAAGTTCTTTCTTGCTCAAATGGCAGCAAATCTTTCTGGTCCTTTGCGAAAAACATAAGTAGGAATTTTTGTACCAGTTCTTTTCCACCGCTAACTTTGGAAGATGAAATTATTTCTACCGCTAAAGGAAAGGCAAAACTATTTGCTAAACAATTTGCTGCCAATTCAACCCTTGACCCTCCCGTAAATCATCCAATTCCAGCGGTTACCCCAGTTCCTCATAAAATGCCCGATATTATTTTTAAGGTAAAACACATTAAGCATATCCTTTCTTCCCTTAACACCAAGAAATCGTCTGGGTTGGATGGCATACCAGCAATCGTTTTAAAAAATGTGCTCCAGAACTTGCACCAATCTTAACTCGGCTCTTTCGAATTTCTTACGACACAGGTGTCTTTCCGGAGAGCTGGAAAGCTGCACGTGTTCAACCCATTCCAAAGAAAGGATCTAAATCTCTTCCATCTAACTATAGACCAATTTCAATTCTCTCAGTTCTCTGTCCCAGATCGTTGCTCTTGATATATCCAAAGCTTTTGACCAGGTCTGGCATGCCGCACTTCTTAATAAACTTCCCTCCTATGGTCTTTCAACTCCACTCTGTACTTGGCTCTCTAGTTATCTATCTGATCGTCGTATATCAGTTATTGTGGACGACCATTCTTCAAGCTTTCACCAAGTAAATGCTGGAGTCCCTCAGGGCTCAGTTCTGGCACCAACATTGTTCCTTCTTCACATCAACGACCTTCTCTCATCCACAACTAATTCCATTCATAGTTTCGCCGACGATAGTACCCTTCACTCCAGTTTTCAGGTTCCTAAACCCATCACTAAACCTGACTTGGAAAACAAACGCAGAGCGATGCAGACATCTCTTTCGCAGGATCTTAATTCAATATTGGATTGGGGCGCCAAAAATCTCGTTCATTTTAATGCATCCAAAACTCAATCATGTTCCTTGTCGCGAAAAGAGTCATCAAATACTCATCCTCTACTTATGAGCGGCCAAGTTTTACAGAGCAAAGACACCTTCAATCTTGTGGGCGTCACATTTGAAAGTAACCTTAACTGGCATAAACACATTGTATCTATAGCCACGGCAGCCTCAAAAAAGCTTGGATTTCTCTTTTGAGCCAAAAATATTTCTCCCCTTCTAATTTATACACTATATGTGTCCCAAATCCGACCTCCCTTGGAATATTGTTCTCATATCTGGGGCATGGCGTCCCCCACAACCCTAAACATTCTTGATTCTATTCAAAGAAGAGCTATTCGTCTCATTAATGATCCTTCACTTACAAAAAGGCTTCCCTCTCTTGCCCATAGTCGTGCTGTGGAAGATTTATCGCTTTTTATAGCTACTTCCATGGCTTCTGCTCTGAAGAATTGTCCAGTATAGTTCCTCCACTTAGTTGGCCGAAAAATCAAAAGCCTCCCCGGTGTGTAGAAAATCGCGGAATTACTGAGTTTGCGCAGTATCGAAAAACCTCGGTTTTTGGATTCGTCACGTTGGCAACAGATGGTAACTTCCCGCCATATTTACCAGAACCGGCACAGCGTTTGTTTGTATCGTTTGTGTTTAGAGTAATCTGTGTTTACAGTGTGTTTTATCTGTTTTTTGTGTGGAATATTTTACCTAACAAGTCTTAAAACGAACATTTAAAGATTAAGTTAGTGTTTAGTGACAATTTTATTTTAGTGAACATGTCTAATACTAGGTGTATGGTGTTGTTTTGCAAGAACCGCGGTATTGTACCAGGAATTTCGTATTTTAGGTATGTAAAATATGTTTTATCTGTTTGAGATTATGTTTTATTACATATTTAACTTTGCACTAATAAAACATTTTGCGGTATGACCTCTGTCTACCCTTAAAGTGCTTGAAATGTTTGATATATTTGGTAATTATCTTGGGAGTTGCGGCAACTCCTATTTTGACCAAATTTGGTATACAGATAATTTTTGGGGCGCTGATCACGAATCTGAAAGAATTTTTATTCGGAAACGTTTCGTTTTCGAGATATCCATCATCAAACTTGAAAATCAAACGACCTTATTTTTACTATTCCTCTTTCTTTTTGCACACAATTATTGATTTTTACACCTAACTAACACAGAATAATTTATAAAAACATGTTTTCATATTTATTTTATACGTTTTTTTTCCATTAAATTGCATAGTTTTACTTTCAAACTCCACAATCGTATAATTAGGGATGTTTTCAGTACTTATGGCGGATGCGCCGGAAATGTTAAACTTTGCAATTTATGAAAAAAAAGATATAAAATAAATATAAAAACAGATTTCTTATGGATGTTTATACTATTATGCATTCATTTATTGTTAAAATCAAGAATTGTATGCAAAAAAAGGAGAAATAGTGCAAATGAGGTTTATTTGATTTTCAAGTTTGATGATGGATCAGCGCCCCAACAATTATCTGTATACCAAATTTAATCAAAATCGGAGTTGCCGCAACTTTCTAGATAATTAACAGATTAATAATAAACAAACTGCTTTAAATAGTACCCAATGAATTATATGTAAACCGAGATGTAAACATACGGTATAATTTAATTATCGTACCTAATAACTTTTAAGTTTATAAACCTTCTGAGTCTGTCATGAAAATTATAAACCTTGTAATCATGCAAAGTTAAAAACGCTATTTAGAGCATCTTTTGTATAGACATTAGCCTAGTTTACACCGCAAGGATCAGAGAACTTATTTTTCTTAGTACACAAGTGTTTACACCAAGTTAATTTGTGGATCAATTTTATTCAGGTTTAACTCCAGTATTAGAGCTTAATATATGATCAGAACCTAACCTTGTTTATGTAATTATGAAAAAGTTGCAGAAAAATACTTATAAAACTTTAAAAACATAAAAACAACAAAATTATTGTGTACTTTGACTCGAATTCGCCGTTTTTCTTAAGGCACCTGAACTGTCAAAGAACAAATCTGTCACTTTGGTCCACCAAAAAGGACCAACATGTTTACACTGAAGAAAATCAAATTTGATCTGCTCTAGTTAAGACACATCAAATTTAGACCTCGAACTAAAAATTTGGTCCACCCCGTGTAAACAAGGCTATTATTCTTAATTTTTTCTTTAATAGTTAACCTAATTATTTTAAAATATTCTCATAAATAAGGTATATGCCTAATAGAAGTTATTTAATTTTTAAGAATAACAGCAGCAAGGCATGATTCATGGTTAAGGGCTTTGGGGCGAAACCCTGATATGGAACATCTGAGTGATGGTAATCGCATATGCAGTGTACATTTTGCGGAAGCAGATATTATTGTAAAAGATAATAAGTTATTTTTGAGACCTGGTGCTATTCCCTCGAGACAATTGGGTATTCGAAGACCTTTAAATATTCTTCAAGTGCATAATATGCAAATAACTTGGTAAGAATTTAAATTTGACCTGCTTTTTATTACATTTTTTATATTACAAAAACATCTCTTTCTGAGTATTATGTTTATTGGTTGTCTCGATAAGGTTTTGATTATTCCCCAGTTTACTCTAAATGTTTATTGTAGGATGCATTGTTTTTATATGTACAAACAAAAACACCTAAACTATCAACTTTAGTACACATTAAAATAATTGGATTACACAATTGTTTTTTTAAATATTTATGCTTGTTAAAAAAGTACTTACTTAAAATTAAAAATTTAGTTAAGAAGCAAACCACTTTACAAAATGTATTAGATGTCTCTACCTGTTCCTAGCCTGAATATTTTTTCCTTTAATATTTTTTTATAAATAGGTATCTTAACATTGTTAAAATAGCTTTTTGAGTCAAATCTTTTATATCATTATAATATGAGACAGTAAAGCCTTTTAGTATTTTGATAAAGTTATCTTTTTTAAATTAAGTTTAATAGATTATAATAAAACTGTGTTACTAACTTAATAAAATAAATTGAATATTTTTGTAAATATACAAAATTTCGTACTCTTTTGGACTACATACAGATTTGGCCATTTGGCAGTATGTATGTATGTATGTATGTATGACAAAAAAGGTACAAAGTACTGATTTAAATTTGCTTAACTTAACATCAAAACATTAGTCACTAATAACATGTATACAGGGTGTCCCGAAATTAATGGGCAATATTTCTAGGATTCATTTTACCAGTATACTTATAAAAAAAAAGTTTAAATAAACAAGCTTCGAAAAATACATCCCCAGATGGCTCAAGTTAAGTATTTTTTTCCAGAGGCGTTACATACAGGGTGCGTGCTTGGTATAGTATTCCCCAAATGTTGTTAGTACTTTTGGCACAAAATAATGAAACCTGCATCAATTCTACAAAATAGAGGTATTCTTATGAATGGTGGGCCAGGATTTGACTTGTATTTGTTTTGTTTGTCATTTTTGCATTAGCTCGGGTTAGTTCTGGTTAAAAAACAAAAAATTAGGGGCATAGTATACCAAGCACAAAACCTGTATGTGCTCCTGGAAAAATGTATTCATTTGGGTAATTAGCTCTGCACAAGTTTAGAACATAAACATCTTTATCAAAGTTGGTTAGCCCACCTTACACGGTTCCAAAGATAATTGGTCAAACGTGAGTTTGAGGCACATTTTTCAGCATGTTATATGAACTTTTTTATATTTTGAGAAGTTAAATGAGTCCTAGAAATATTGTCCACTAATTTCGAGACACCCTGTACATTTTATGGTATGGTCTATTTTTATTAGTAAACTATTAGGAAATTTTTGCGAAGTAACCACAGCATACCGGTATGTCATGGTATGTTTTGACATTTGGCCAATAAAAAAGATTCATAATGGTTACATACGAAAATGCAATAACATGTAACCAAAAGTAAATATGTTACATGGTTACCACACAAAAATTTCCTTTATGTTTCTTAGAGTTTAAATGTTAAGAAATATAAATTATGTGCAAATAAGATTATATAAAAACTTTTTTTTTTTAGTGACCAACAAGGAGACATTGCTAAAACCCCATCTTTGGTTATTGACACAGAAGAGCCTAATGATGCGTCTTTGCCTTCTACTTCTCATTCATGTCCTATGAATAAGGAAGTAGAAAGCTTAGAGGTTGAGGAGGGTACATATTTTACTTTTCGACTTAACTAATTCGCGAAACCCATTTGGGCGAGGTACTAAATCGCCATTACAGAAGGCAAATGAGGAATTTTGGAAGCCAAAAATTATAAATGGTATGGAGTATTTGAAAAAGCTAAGAAATCCACAGGGTCAACTACTGGTCACTACAAGAAACAAAACACCAGTAAGAGGAATGTGTATTACTCTGACCTCTCTACTTGGACTATATGATCATCTGGTCAACAGAGAAAATTCACCTTTAAAATATTTGCTTACCTATAAGTTTAGCCAGGATCATCTGGAATTGTTTTTTTGTTGCGTAAGGTAAGATTTTTTGAATAATTATTGTAGAAATTCTTAATTACTTATTTCAAAATATAAGAAAGTGTGATTGTACATTTAAAACCAACAGTGTCATTATTAAAATTGTATAATATACCGGGTGATCCAGGAGAGTGGCTTACCCCCTTTTGTTTTTGCAATTCTTTAATATATAAAAACGAAACTTTGGGTTAACGTAAATTGCCAAATTTGACGTTTTTTGATAAGTTCATGACTTTCGGTGACTTCAGGCTTCATTGGAAACACAGGTAACTTTCATTTTTTAAATAATCCTGTATATTTTACATTTTTGGATTGGCGTCCATCAGTAATTCACATATCAAATTTTGACAGTTTTTACTTCTTAGGTCTTCTTTGAAAATCGAAAGTTTAGACCTTTTCCGGTCAAACCGGAAGTCACCGAAACTTGACTGATAAAATACGTGTAATTTGACATTATTTGATAGCCTCAAGCTTTATTTTTCTATCATAAAAAATGCAGGAAAATAGGGGTGAGCCTTTCTCTTGGATCATCCGGTATAAAGTACAGGGCTAATTACGTTCGATGACAAGGAATTTGACGACTAAATTATAGATTTTAGGAAAGTTTTGTTTTTAAGATAGGGATCTATGAGAGGTACATTTTAGAATTATTTTTTGAATGTACTGGGGTCCCAAAAACACTTACGTAGTAATGTTGGGGTTTTTAAATGGAGCACCCTGTATATTATTTTATTTTTGGATTCTGCATAAAATTATGAGCACTAAGGCTATTTATGTTCCTCTACCTAAAGTTAATAATTTTGGAATTATTAACAAGTGAAAATCCAAATCTTTGAACTTTGATTAGTTACCGAGTAAAAACCGTTGAAAATAAAGCAAAATGACTTGCACTTTCCTGTCTCAACTTTTTTAGTGCTTTCTAATGGTATAAAAAGTGAAGGTGAATTGAAGGTTAAAAAATTTTAAGATTTGATCTCCATTAACCCGATTGCAGAAGTTTTATAAAGTTAAGATAGGAAAGTGCAAGTCATTTTGTTCAACATTCAATTGTTTTTGCTCAGTAGGTCGTCAAAGTTCAAAAATTCAAATTTTCAATATAACTCCAAAATTACTAACTTAAGGTATATGAACATAAATAGCCAAATGGAATTTTATGCATAATTCAAAAATGAAATACTGAACAGGGTCTTCCATTTAAAAAAAAAAAAAACTTTAATATGTTAGTGTTTTTAGGACACTCTATACATTCTAAAAATCCTATATATCCCAAAAACAACACAGTCTGAAAAGCACATAGTTAAGCCGTCACATTCCGTGTCGTCGGAGTTTAGAAGAAAAAAATTAAAAGAATATTAAAAAACGATAGAATCCCTTTATACATATTGAATATATTTTTAGGGGCAGAAACGGCTGGAATAATAACCCTACGTCATACCAGTTTTATTATACCTACAAGAGGTTAGCCCTAAATATGGACATAAAATCCCTTACTGGAAATTGTATGTCATTGGATAATACCCATATTTTGACAACCACAGCTAAAAGGATTATTATGCCTCCATTAACCACAGATGATATGTCAATTATTAAAAAATACAATATAGATGTAAACGACATGATGGTTAATGAAGAAGACATTGAAGGAGTGGTTAAGATTTTGCCTACACTAACCAATATATCAGAAAACGTAGTGGCCTATATAGCTGGTTTCGTTGTAAAACAGTTAAAGAAATCTGTTAAATGTTTAGAATGTTTAGCGTTTTTTATTGATGATTACAAAAATGAAAATTTAGAGTGTCTAAGGTTATTTAATAAAAAAATAGAGGCGGATTAATTACTCCTAAAAATGATGTAATTAATGTATGTTTCTATATTGAAAAAAATAAGGCAAACCCTATTAATTACAAACCAGTTTATGCCAAAAGAGCCAAATTTTATCACCACTTTTAATACAGAAATTTCTATGTATTTATTTGAAAATCAGTATTTTAAAGCAATTGATGAGCATATATTTGCATGTGCTTTTGGGGAAGAATCACATAGAATGAAAATTTTAAAGCTGGTAACAAAAATTTACACTAAAATAAGATTTTTTAATGTTGCAAAAGAACAAACTAAAAATATTCAGGGAACATCAATTAGAAATACCTATGCTAAATTAATTTTATTTCACCATCAATGATGTAAGCAAATCCATTAGTTTTTATTTTAAATTTGTATTTATTTTAAACGTTTTATGTATTTTACACGTTATCTTATTTGTTTGGTAAAAAAGAGGGTGGCTTGACTATTTACAGCAACTTCATGTATATTATAGATTTTTTATGAGTTTCGTAATAATGAATAGGATTTTATATTATCTTGTCCTATATCTGCTATAAGATTTTTTTAGATTTGGATAATTAATTAATTTAGGTTATCTGCGTAATTTAAAATATTACAATTTTTGAAAATAAGACTTGTAGTATTGTAAAAACTACTATTAAAATCATTTACAAAAGTATTTATTAAGCTTTAGATTTAATTTTAGCCCTATTATCTAAAAAGTTCATTAGTATTTTAAATTAAGTGTTTTTTACTCCATTGTAAAATCCATAATATTAATAAATGGCTATACATTGAATGTCATGTAATATATTTCATTGTATTAAATACACGTGGCCAGGTAGATGTTGTCTATACAGATTTTGAAAAAGCGTTTGACAAGGTATCTTTTACAATATTACTTGATAAATTGAATAAAGAATTTGGTTTTCATGCTAATTTAATTAAATTTTTAGAAACATATCTTTATAATCGGCAGCATATTGTGTACATAAAGGGCTACAAGTCATATACATTCAAGCCAACTTCGGGCATACCACAGGGATCCAATCTTGGTCCTCTGTTATTCCTTTTATACATAAATAGTATAACTCAAGTAGTAAAAATGCATCTTGCCTACTTTTTGCTGACGACCTAAAAATATATTATGAGATAAAAAATGATGAGGATTGCAATAAATTACAGGCTGACATAGACAATATCTCCCTTTGGTCATTAGATAATAAGCTTTACTTTAATGTTAATAAATGTGTTGTTCTTACATATACCAGAAAATTAGCACCTGTAATTTTTTCATACACCATTCAAAACTCCCAACTTACTAGAGTCTCACAGATAAAGGATCTGGGTGTAATTTTCGACTCAAAATTATACTTTAATTTACATGTTTCTGATGTAGCAAACAGAGCATGCAGGATGTTTGGTTTCATTGTACGAAACACAAAAGATTTTAGGGATTCACAATGTTTAATACAATTATATATATCCTATGTAAGAAACATATTAGAGTATGCAAGTATAATTTGGTGTCCCTATTATGAATGCCATAAATACTCTCTTGAAAGAATACAAAATAAAATGGCTCGATATATTTACTTTAGAGAGGTGGGTATTTATGATTTTACAATACCTTCATCTTTCCTTTGTGACAGATATAATTTAGAACTTTTAGAGAAACGTAGACAGATATCTTGCATGCTCTATTTGTATAAAACAATGAATGGACTTTTTAGTGATACCACATTCCTAAGAAATATTAGTGTTAATACCCCTATTTACAACACCAGAAACCCAGCAACCTTTTACATACCTGATGTAGCCCACAACAATCGTCAGTTAGGATCACCTTTGTACAATATATGTAGAATATATAATAGCATACAGAATAGTGTAGACATATTTGGTGATAGATATAGTAGTTTTAAGGCTAGAGTAAGAGAAATATTATAATTTCCTTTTTTGTAATTTGTGACTTTTGTGTACTTTGTAATAGGATTTATTCATGTAATGAATCTGTTAAGTACACTAAATAAATAAATAAAAATATTGTACTTTAAACTATTTTCTGTTATCATTTTCAGGTAATATTATCTATTAAAACTAGTATTTTGGTTTTTCTTTTAATAGCATAGTGTAGAAATACAAATACTCTGAAAAAATGTTAGTTTTAGTTAAAATTTACCAAAAAGTGCTTATAAACATAAACATTTTGTATTTCTGTACCAACAGATTAAATTTTTTTTTAAACTAATATAACTAAATTGATAAATTAAAACTGTATCAATAACATTATGCTTATTTTATTTCCATACCATTATAGTATTTGATTTAATAAGTTATCTGTATTAAATAATTTTAAATGCTTTAGAAACTATCACTATATAAAACGCAGACACCTTACAAAATGATATTACTTTCAATCAGTATTATATAGTACATACCTGTTATCAAATAAATCCCTTATATAATTAGAAACGGCTGCACACTGTTACTGGTTAAAAAAAAATAATTTTTAAATATTTTAAAGATATTATTTTTTATAATTAAGTTGTTGTTTGCTTTTGCCATTTTAGTTTTTCAGAAATATAATAAGCAAAAGTCGTGTCTAGTTTAATGCTTCAAAAGACAATCATGTTCGTTGCCGTGAAAAAACTGCACCAACACTTTTATCCTTTACTTATAAGTGGCTAAGTTCTGCAGAATATAGAACCATTAACTTTGTGAGTTTCACCTTTATAAACAATCTCTAACTTTTATTTCAAGCTAGAAGGTTTCCCCCTGTGTACTATGTATTCCAAACCTGGCATTTTGGAGTCCTTATAAATGACCCCACTCTAAATAAAACTTTCTCCTTTTGCCCACCGACGAAGCTGTTGGGACTGGTCGCTTCCCGGCTTCTGCTCCGAGGAGTTAGCCAATAATATTTCTCCCAACGAAAGAGTAACATGAAATGCAAGTTTTATAAATTCTTTTACAGTCTTTCAGAGTGTAAAGGGTGTGAAACTTTCTGCCTTCATTATTCTCGAATCCTTAAATTCCATGTCAATAAACTGCCTCTTACTTAAGGCACCTATGGTACTTAGTTCTTAGGCCATAATGGGCTGTCCAAAAAAAAATTAGGTTATAAATTTTGTTTAAATATTCCCTACTTTCAAAGATGTTTTTATGTTAAAATATTTTGTATTTGGTCATTATTTCTAATTAGGAACATCTTCAAAAATCCTAATATTCCTAAAATTTAAATAGGTGGCGGTTTTCTCCTAATTATAATCATTCAGTTTGGATGTAACCAGTTTAAGGGAGGAACCAGGAAATAAAAATTATATAGTTTTGAGGTTAAAAATCTATTAAAGGGATTCCGCAAAGAAGCTGACTTCAGATTCGTGGTCAGCGCCCCAAAAAACTCCGGTAAATTTAATTTCAATAAATTCGACAATAAGCCCGGTAAGTAAAATATTATCCAAAAATCATAACAATGTTTAATTAGAAATCATTAATTTTATATTTATTATTTAAAATCCTGTTTTAGTTTTCCTTACTTCATTTTTTACAAGGGAGTCTATTTTGTAAGTGAAAAAAAATTTTTGGGCCATAAAATACATATTTAATTTTATTACAAAATAAATATAAAGCCGGTCCTGTCTAATGTTTATTTACAAATCAAGTTTTGCGAACTGCGCATGCGTAACAATTCCGGCTCGACGCTCCATACTGGGGTCAAAACCGTAACGCGGCATTAGTGGAAAGGCCCCGAACTTCCCACTTTGTTCGTTCTTTTATCTCTAGAGTTTCTAGATTGTGGAACCTGCTGCCCGCGGAGGTTTTTCCTTCCCCCAAATCTTCAAGTATTTAAGTCCCGTGTCAACAAACTCCCTCTTACCTCGCTTAAGGCACCCACGGTACGTTAGTATTTAGGCTTTTAGCCTTAGATAAACCACCATTTTGTATGTAATAAATAAAAACCATTTTTTAATCTGTATTATAAGGTTTAAGAGGCTCAAAAACACAATTTTTAATAATTTTATCATATTTTAATGATTTTCTCAAAAAAAAAAAAAAAAAAAATGTTTTACATAAAAAATGTCTGGATTTAAAATGTGATTTTATGAAAAACGGCCAAAGACATTGTGACGTTAGATTTTGAAATTACATAGGGACCCTTTTACATTACTTGGACAAATGTACCATATGGAACTATCTTCTCGGGAACATGAGACCGGTGGACAAAAAAGCTATCGTTTTTAATTTCACTAATAAATAAGACCACAGGAACTATTTGACTAACTAAATTTAGTACGGGCATTTTCTTTCTCAAAGGCACTGGGGGCAGGAAGGGCTTACCATGGGCGACGTTTCATCTCGCTTCAGAAAGGGCACTGGAACTGGAGCGAGCACAGCTTACCATAACCGACGTTTCACAACGTACCCCCCACTAGGGGTAGCCCGTACGGGGGCTTAACTAAAACTTTAACTTTTACTTGACTTCACTTCTACTACCTACTTCTTATCTAATATTTTTCTTATTTCTTCTCCCAACTTTTTCCTGCATTCTTAGGTAACTGTGTTTATATACAAAGTTGAACTCGGTTTTTTGGTGACTTAGCATGTTTTTTTCCATTATCGAAAAAATTAAATTAATTAAATAAATATTAAAAATTATTAAAACTTACATACCCCTGTTCAGGGTGTTCACAACATTATTTCAAATAAAGTAAACCTTTTTGTAGTAAAAAGATGAAGGAATCAAATGGTCAAAGCAAAAGATCAAATTTGTCACCTGTGTCAACAATGCATACATGAAATGAAAAAAAAAACTCGTGTCACCCTGTATAATCCCGACTTACTGAACAGCCGTTTACCTATGAAAAGAAGCATTAGTATAGGGATATTTAGTTGCCCAAATATTATTGGTACTGTGGCAATAGTGTTAAAGTTATAATTAAAATAAGTTTTTAGTCCACATTTTAAGGTCAATATCTTCCTAACAAAGCGCGATAAAACTTTTTTTATATGAAGAACTAACATTATTTTGGCTCACTCCATCACGCCTATCATTTATGACCACACCTTTCCGGACACCCTCTATATTTGTAAGGTTAAAAAACCTATTCCTGATCGTTGGTTATTTATTTCATTTTTTGTTTTTGAGTACGAAAATAAGTTAAACAGTAGATTATAATTAGGTCAGTCTATTAAACTAAGGTAAAGAAAACCTCTGGCGAAGATATCACCTGCTTTTAGTTGGTGTATTCAATAACTTAACATTTTACACTTATGAGCTTATACAGTGCAAGACAATTAAAATCAGCCACACCCTATAATTCAGCTTTTTGTACACTTATAAAAAATCCTAAAACATGTTAATTTTCATTTTGGGAAGGGGGAGATTTTCGGGTTAGAATTTACTTGTTCAGGGTTAGTCCCTCCTCACCAACACAAACGTCAATAAGTTCCAATGAAAAAGTTGGTCAAGTGATATCCTATCTTAAAGGATTTCAAAGTTTTTTTTTAATGGTCTTTAGTTTTTGAAACACGTCAATTCATATGTCTTAGAGGGCCCATTTTTTGTGTCAAAATTTATTTGTCTGGGCTATCCCGCCCCCTCACTAACTCAAACGGCCAAAAGTTTTAATTGAAAAGCGGGTCAAGTCAAGTAATACGTCATTTTAAAGGGTTTTAAATTAACCCATGTACTAACACAAAAATAGAGATTTATTCAACAAAAAGGGAAAGAAATGTTATTAAACAATTATAATAATTTTTATACTACATACTACATACTATATGTTATGTATTCATTATATAGTTTTAAACATATATTCTATCGGTTTTTTTACTTTTCGAGGAAATTTTATTGTAATTTTAAACCACC
The DNA here is from genome assembly GCA_014170235.1 of Listronotus bonariensis. NCBI lineage: Eukaryota > Metazoa > Arthropoda > Insecta > Coleoptera > Curculionidae > Listronotus > Listronotus bonariensis. The sequence continues at coordinate 45,146 of JACEGR010003527.1, read as the reverse complement.
CTGTACAGGGTGTTCTGATTTCGTTCCAATTACAGGGTAACTCAGATATTATTATAGAGGCATGCGGTTTTCGTGAACTGTTGCTACTTTTTGATGAAACAAAAGATGACTTTTAATTTTTTTCATGGTCCTCTTTAATTTTTGACATACAGGGCACAATTTTAGATTTTCGAGAAAATGCAAATTAAGTATACTTATTAAAATCGAAAATGTAAATAATTTTAAACAATGCTAGTGGGATTTATAGGCATATAGAAATATAATGTCCAAAGACCAAAGAAAACCAAATTATCGCTGGCCGATGTTTCGAAGTCAACTTAGCTCACTTCAGGGATATATTAACAGAGAAAAAGGGACGCTTTGTAGATCTTAGCGACTAAAAAACACTGGTGGTTTTTTTACCAAAACCAAAATCAGATTTGAATTGTACACCTTCAAATGTGGCGAATGGTTTGTTTAGTTCAGTTTCGTCCAAAAATGCGATGACGGTGTATTTCCCCTGTACCCTTCATTTTATAAGATATGAAACCAACATATAATTTTTTTATGGAACACCATTTATATTTTTCACTTACATTATAGAGGACAAGAGCTTTTTTAAAATATGTAATACTTAATAATTATTTTATATTGTTACAGACTTTCAAAAATGTGTTTAGGTTATAGAATTTTAGAGAGTTAGGATCATTTAATTTAGTTTGTTAATTTATTTAAATAATTTACCTTAATTTTTCCAAGTTCTTTCATCACTTTCGAAGGTTTCCGAAAACGCCCGAATTATCCATTAATAACTTTTATGCCATCATGTACTATGGAATTTTCACGATATTTCTCGAATATTCTAGATCATTCTTTACTCTTCCACCATACTATAAAAGGGCGACGGGAAACCTCGGATCAGTCAGTATAAATTCGACTTTTGTGTTGTAAACTTCGAGACATTGACAAGAGTAGATTTTGTCGTTGTTGTAACCATAGTTACGTTCCATTGTTAATAAAGGTATAAAAACGAAGACACGTGTTTTTATACGAGGTGTTTTGGAACATTTGGTGTCAGAAGCGGAACGAGGTTACCCAAGGAAGCCGAAGTGGTAAGAAGAGTGAATGCCAGTTGAGACAAGACAAAGACAGCAAGCAGTTATGGAGGAGTTAAGTGCACTAATTAAACAAATGATGGAAAAACAAGAATCCCTTAAAGAAGAAATAAAGAAAGAAATGCAGACAAGCCAAGAAGCCATGAAAGAAGACTTAAAAGAGGATCTAAAAGAAATGAAGACGAGCCAAGAATCCCTGAAAGAAGACCTCAAGAAAGAAATAAAGGCTAATCAAGAGGAAATGAAGAGAAGTCAAGAAGAAATGAAGAAAAGTCAAGAAGAAATGAAGACCAACCAAAAAGAAATGAAGCGGGAAATTCAAATTAGTCAAGAAGAAACAAGACGACAAATGGAGAAAATTCAAAAAGACATAAAGAAAAGCCAAGAACAAATGAAGGATGAGCTCAAAGAAAAGATGGTAAAGATTCGAGAACACTTAAAGGGAGAATTTCAACAAAGTCAAGATGAAATGAGGCAAGAAATGTTACTCGAACTAAAACTTACAAAGGAAGATGTTAAAGAAGATATGCAAGAAATACAACAGTCGGTTGAAGATAAAGTTTATCAACTTCAAAGCCACATTCAACAAGAAATACAGCGACAGATAAAAAAATAGCTAATACTGGTGTCGTTGCAGAAAGTGGTAATTCAACTACTGTTATGAAACCACCAACTTTCGATGGAAAGGTACCGTGGGTTACATACCTTCGACAATTCGAGGCTGCTGCCAACGGCAATAATTGGAGCCCACCAGAAAAGGCTCGAGCTTTGGTACTTGCTCTTCGAGGAGAAGCCATGGAGGTGTTAAGAAACATCCCCGATGAAAAGCAGTCTGACTATGAATCGATTGTCATGTTCCTGGAGATGAGGTACGGCGAAACCCATCTGCAAGAAGTTTATAAGGCGCAGTTACAAGGACGAAGACAGAAGTACAATGAAAGTCTTCAAGAGTACGAAGCGGACATTGTACGTCTAGTTAATTTAACGTATCCATCGTACCCGGAAGAAATTAAGCAAGAATTGGCGGTAGGCAGTTTCATTGAAGGGCTGCGCGATCCGGATATGAACCAAGCATTAAGAATGGCCAGACTAAAGAAAATTTCAGAAGCTCTTGCCTACGCACTTCAGTTTGAAACGGCTAAGCAGACATCCAGAACTCAGGCAAGACTTCGAAGAACAAACTATGTACCAGAAGTCAGCAATCCAAATGATAATTTGACAACAGTAATACAACAGCTGCAAGAAATCCTACGTCAAAAACAAGTAGATGGAGACAACAAAAGCATGACCTTCCGTCGAAGAAATACTATCCGCTGTTGGAAGTGTGGTGAAGAGGGGCACATTCAAAGAAATTGTATCAGATCGAATGCCCCTGCAAGTAATTCGAAAACTCCCAGTACTACCAAGCCCCATCAACAACAATAATTAGAGTATCCCGGCTGCAGAACAATGGCTCCAGCTTGGTAGTACCTGGAAATGTGTGCGGTCGGGACTGCGAAATGGTACTAGATACTGGTTCCACACATACCATCGTGAAGCCGAACATCGTAGCTCACTGTAAAATATTCCGCCCTGTAAAGAATTACCTTTTGGAAACTGCTAATGGAGAAGTTATACCAGTAAAAGGCATACATGAAGCCAGAATAACCCTAGGAACAACAACATTTATCCACGTCGTGTTTGTTGCTGACATCCTGGACGAAGTTATCCTTGGCCTTGACATTATGGAAAATAAGAAGTTTGTACTTGATCTTCCACAACGGGTACTGCGAACAAATAATGAAGAGATCGTAATGAGATTACCACGAAGCAGTGAAGCATCGATTCGAGAAGTTATCCTCACAGAAGATGTCATTCTACCTCCAAACTCAGAAAGCATCATACGAGCAAGGTTCGAAGACTCAGAAGAAGGTGAAATCGTTTTAGTCGAACCAGTAGAAAATTGTCCGTTATACGCTAAAGGAATTCTACCAGCAAGAACTTTGGCGCAAACCAAAGGAAATATGGTATTTGTGAGAATGATGAACCTGAAAGATTTCCTCAACAGGTCAGAATGGGTGACAAAATCGGTACCTGTCAACCTGCTGCTATGATAGTTACCTATCCCTGTACCACACCTGCAGGGGTCTCCACACGTAAACTACCTGATGCTCTACAAGACCTGGTGATTTCATCAAAATCCTTTTAGACCCAGTCCAAGTATCTATGCTGGAAGAACTATTAAGAAGAAATCAAGATGTTTTCTCTTTATCCGAAAAAGATTTGGGTAAAACCAGTGTAGTGCAACATCGAATAAATACTGGAGACGCATCACCGATAAAACAACCGCCCAGAAGAATTCCTTTAGCCAAGAAAGAAGAAGTTGAAAAGTTACTTGAAGACATGCAAAATCAAGGCATCATAGAACCATCCCAGAGCCCATGGTCATCTCCAGTAGTCCTAGTTAAGAAGAAAGATGGTTCCACCAGATTTTGTGTTGATTTCCGAAGACTGAATGACGTCACGAAGAAGGACAGTTTTCCACTACCAAGAATTGACGATACCCTAGACACACTAACGGGGTCAAAATGGTTTTCCACATTAGACTTAAAAAGTGGTTATTGGCAAGTAGAACTTCATCCAGAAGATAAGGAAAAATCTGCTTTCTCGACCGGGACCGGACTGTGGCAATTTAATGTTATGCCCTTTGGATTATGCAATGCCCCTGCTACATTTGAACGTTTGATGGAGTTAACACTACGGGGACTAACTTGGAAAACATGCTTAGTATACCTTGATGACATAATAATTCTTGGAAAAACATTTGATGACCATCTGAAAAATGTTGAAGAGGTTTTTCAAAAGCTTAGATCCGCCCAGCTGAAGCTTAGCCCAAAGAAATGTCACCTGTTCCAAAAAGAAGTCAAGTACCTGGGGCATATAATTACAGAAGAAGGAGTAAAAACTGATCCAGAGAAGACTGAAGCTATCCAGAACTGGCCTGTACCAAAGAACAAGCATGAAATTAGAAGTTTTCTGGGATTGTGTACCTATTACAGACGGTTCATACATGGGTTTGCCGATATTGCAAGACCATTACATCGTCTTACGGAAAACAACAACAGCTACGAATGGACTGAAGATTGTGAAGCAGCTTTTGTACACCTAAAGAAAGCCCTCTGCAATCCCCCGGTGTTGTCATATCCACAACCAAATCAAACATTTATTGTGGACACTGATGCGAGCAACACTGCTATTGGTGGAATTTTGTCACAGATGCAAGATGGCCAAGAAAAAGTAATAGCCTATTTTAGCAAAGTCCTTTCCAAACCTGAACGAAATTATTGTGTCACCAGAAAAGAACTTTTGGCTATTGTTAAATCCCTAGAGCATTTTCATAAATACCTGTATGGCCAGAAATTCCACCTAAGAACGGACCATGCATCACTTAAATGGTTGCTTCAGTTCAAAAACCCTGAAGGTCAGATAGCACGATGGCTACAACGCATTCAAGAATATGATTTCAAAATTGAACATCGAAGGGGACTGAACCATAAGAATGCTGACGCTTTATCAAGACGACCTTGCCCGGATGATTGTAAACACTGCAGCAGACGAGAAGAACATGAAGATCCTGATGAATTTCACTGCCGAAGAACACGTCTCCAGTGCTCTCAAGAATGGGATCCTAAGATCTTGGCCAAAGAACAACTAGAAGATCCCGATCTTGGAGACATTATCAAACTTAAGACAGAGAATTTGAAAAGACCACCATATCAGAAAATAGCCTCCAAGTCTCCAAGACATAAAGGGTACTGGGCCATATGGGACTCTTTGATTATTAAAGATGGCCTATTACAAAGGGTCTGGGAAAGTTCTGACGGCAAAACCCATAAACATCAGATAATCCTACCAACCAAAAGGATCCCTGAAGTATTGCAAGCCTTGCATAATGGTGTAGGAGGTGGCCATTTCGGAGTTATGAAGACTCTTGAAAAGGTTCGAGAAAGGTTCTACTGGCTGGGAAGCCGTGCAGACGTAAAAGACTGGTGCAGAAGGTGTAAGGACTGCGCTTCCAGCAAGGGACCCAAAACACGAAGCCATGGCAAGATGAAGCAATACAATGTAGGGGCACCTTTTGAAAGAATTGCCATAGACATAGCAGGGCCATTTCCAGTTAGTAAATCAGGGAATCGCTATATCTTGGTAGCGATGGATTACTTCAGTAAATGGCCAGAAGTCTACCCAATCCCAAATCAAGAAGCTATAACTGTTGCCGATGTATTATTTCAACAATGGATTTGTCGCTATGGAGTTCCTAGAGAAATACATTCCGATCAAGGCAGAAACTTTGAGTCCGATCTTTTCAAGAACCTTTGTAATCTCCTGGGAATCCATAAAACAAGAACAACACCTCTTCATCCCCAGTCCGATGGTATGGTAGAGCGGTTTAACAGAACACTTGATAACTACCTGAAAATTAAAGTAAATGACCAACAAAGTGACTGGGATAACTGTATACAGCCGTTTTTATTAGCATACCGCTCCGCAATTCACGAAACTACTGGCGAAACACCTGCTAAAATCATTTTCGGAGCGGAAATATGCCTTCCAGTTGACTTGCTTACAGGACGACCTTCCACCAATGAAGAACCAGCAGAAGACTATGTAAGTCAACTAAGTAAACAGCTACAGAGGATACATGAAGAGGTGCGTACCAAGTTACAAAAAGGAAGTGACCGTATGAAATCCCGCTATGACTTGAAAGCTAACCATCAGGGATTTGTCGTCGGTGAAAAAGTTTGGTTATACAATCCAAGAAGAACCAAGGGACGTTCACCGAAACTACAGAAGTCATGGGAGGGACCATATAAAGTGGTGACACGGCTTAATGATCTTGTGTACCGTATACAGAAGAGTCCACAGGCAAAGATGAAAGTAGTACATCTAGAAAGGCTAAGCCGTTATCAAGACAGTGAAGATACTTGATCGAGACGATCAAAACTTGGAAGGGGGCAATGTTACAGACTTTCAAAAATGTGTTTAGGTTATAGAATTTTAGAGAGTTAGGATCATTTAATTTAGTTTGTTAATTTATTTAAATAATTTACCTTAATTTTTCCAAGTTCTTTCATCACTTTCGAAGGTTTCCGAAAACGCCCGAATTATCCATTAATAACTTTTATGCCATCATGTACTATGGAATTTTCACGATATTTCTCGAATATTCTAGATCATTCTTTACTCTTCCACCATACTATAAAAGGGCGACGGGAAACCTCGAGTCAGTCAGTATAAATTCGACTTTTGTGTTGTAAACTTCGAGACATTGACAAGAGTAGATTTTGTCGTTGTTGTAACCATAGTTACGTTCCATTGTTAATAAAGGTATAAAAACGAAGACACGTGTTTTTATACGAGGTGTTTTGGAACAATATTTTTATGCCCAAAATTGATGTTTTTAATTTTAAAAATTGAATTTTGCTAGTTGGCCATAATATAGAGTTATCCCTTTGTTTATAATTTAGTAATATTTTACAGCAAAACCTAAGTTTAAATTTTTCATTTTATAAGTTGCCCAGTACCCCTATTCACCCCTCGGTTCCGCAAGTTTGTTCGCTTTTTATTCATGAATTTAAAACTAAATATTTTGGATCAGCGCCACTGTGTTTATACTTAAAACAGTGCCCAAAATCAGTATGTTTTCATAATTAAAAAAAAAAAATAAAAACAAAATAGTAAAAAACCATGTATAAAATCCGAAACTTATAATTTTAAATATAAATGCATTCAAGCTGATACAAAATATTTAGTTTTTAATTAATTAAGTAAACAAACTTGAGGAACCCAGGAGTGAATAGGTACGCTGGGTGAGGTAAAATAGGTAAATCTCAGATTTTGTTGTAAAATGTTAACAAATTATGAACTTAGGGACAGTGTCGGACTGGGGACCATTTGGCCCACCGGGGTAGAAAAATATTTTGTAGTTAGACTTAAAGTTAAATTTTAATAATGAAATAAATATATAGTCTTCACAAAAAATATCCGAACACCATATCAAGGACTATTTGCTTTATATATTTTTTTCAATAAAATGATACCTATGCTACCAAATATCAACATGATAAAGCTTTATTTAATATTTTTTTATTTTTTTATAAATTTGATTACTTTGCTTATTGTTATATCACAAAATCTTTTAAACTTATTAACTTAAAGTAGAGCCTTAATTATATTATCTATTGTGTTGATATTTTTATAATCTAGCAAATCTTGTAGGATCGCTAATCTTAGCTTGGTCTTCAAAAATTTTAGTTTTAATAGTTATTGCTCACTGTTTACTTAAGTGACAGAAAATTTCAATACATTTTTATACACAATAGATCAGAATAAGTCAATAGGTGTAAATTGAAGGGTTTTTTGCATAAACAATCAATGTCATTTCTAATATGGAACCCAAGTCAAGTTTTTTTCCTAATTTACAAAAAACTTATGTTTATAGAACCTTCAAATATATCTCTAAATTCGTAAAATACTTATATATTTACGGATATATTACAAAAAATTATAGACTCCGCCATATAGGTTTGATAAAGTATTTTTTAGTAACCTTAAAATATTGAAAATTTGACATTGGCTGTTTAAAAAAACCTTAAATTATACTTGAGTAATCAAAAATGTTTTTGTCGTTAAGGTCGACATCATTTTCGTCTAAAACATTTCAAACATTTCAATAACAATTTAAAAGTTCTTATTTGTTGCAAACTTATGTGACCAGCAAAAAAAACTACATAATCACTAATCTGAAATAGCAAAGCTGAAATTTTAAAAATCGGTACGTGCATATTTATAACTCATATTATTGCTTTGTACAAAAGAAAATTTATTTCAAACTATTGAATTTAAACATATTTCTAATATTTTTCTTACAATTCGCCCCTGTTAACACCTGTATCAAATCCCCTATGTTAAGTTTTTTCAGTGTGTTTGGCCCACAAAGCTTTTATGCATATATTTCTGTAGCGCTAGACAAACAAAACGCGAATATATTAAAAAAGTGGCCATCGTAGTATTAAAATATGACTTCAAGATCAAACAAACATTTCATTGCAAAAAGAATCTGGGGAGCATCAATAATTTTGGGCTTTTTAAATGTTTTTAATATTTAATTTGTTTTATTACATACTGCAGATTGTAATTTGCAGACCTTTTTATTTCATTCGTTTTATTACTTTGGATTTATTTCTCACTTTACCTCCGTGAGTGGCCCCCTCAATGGCCCCAAGAAGTTGGCCCATCGGGCATTTGCCCGGTAACCTGGTGGCCCAGTCCGACACTGCTTGGTTTAAGATCTATATCATGGCCCACTACTAGGGATGGCAACGATATATTAATTATTTTCAAATATCGATATATCGGAAATCAAATATCGATAATCTATATCGATATTTAACTTTTCGATATATCAATATTGAATATTTTCTATATTTGTAGTAAATGAGACAAAATTGAAAAGCGTTTTGATTTTACTTACATTTTAAAACTATCAAAAATGTTGTACAGTAAAATTAAAAAGGTAAAGTAAAATCAAGGTAATTTTTACTATTATGCGGTATTTATTTTCCAACTACCTGATAAGAAAAATGTTATATAAGGTAATTATCGATATTTTTTCTCTCTCAAATATCAATATGTTGCTCTTCGATATATCGAATAAAATATATTAGCTCAAAATGATATTTATGAATATTGATATATTGCTGTTTTGTTTTAAATTTGACATCCCTACCACTATGCGAAATTTAATTTTAAAATTTAAAACATCAGTCTAAGATCTAAAAATATAAAATAATTAGTAGGTATTATATATTTTACAAAGCTCTTATTCTCTATAATTTAATAAATAAAAAATATACAGGGTGTACCATCACGAAAAATTATATGTTTGATCATATCTCGAAAATATAAAATAAAAATACTAACTACTCCACTGGATTCTACGTAAAGTAACTACTAACTAACTGAAAAAACACATAATTCAGTTTCTCTGGAAACTCTATTTTTTAAATAAGCAATAATAAAGAATGACTGCCTAATGTGGCTTTTAAAACGAAATACTGTAAAAACAATCTGTTTGTAGAATTAATTACCAAATCATATATTTTTATTTACAGGTGATTGGCACTGCGCTTACGTTCTTCTTTATGGACCACGACGTTTAGAAATAACTGCTTTAAAAGGAGAAAATATGGAAACTGAATAACTTATCTTTTTACGATCTTTTCAATTTAGAAAAAAATTGTTAAGGAAAACTTAAATATATAACAGTAAAAAGACAATTTTCTATTATTTTATGTTTTTTATTTAAAAAAATCACACTATATAACATAATTAATATTACAACGTAAGAGGAAAATACATTCAGAGTAAGGAAAAAATACACAAGTATTTTTTTATTGGAGTGCAAATTTGAGCAAGTACATTTTTTGCCTACCCTGTTTTTATATACACAGATTTTAAAGAACAGGTGTTGACTAGTATCCCTGATTGTCAGCTAAAATAAATTGTAAGATTAACTAATAAATAATATAAGTTACTTATATTATTATTTGACTACTTAATCTCTTTTTGGCAGTTGAAATATTAACCACGGCTGTTTAGTTTTATATTAAAACCTTTAAAGTTATTTATTCTATTAAATTGAGGAAGTTTAAATAAAAATTAAACTATCGTCTTTTTTTAAATATTTTGATATACAGCAAAAAAATCTAACATTTTGAATAATGTAGGCATATCACTCAAAAACTTTTTCGCAACTATGTAAGTTAATTAATACAATTTTAAAATTTGCCTCTAATAAGTTTAATATAACTGCAATATCCAAAACTGAAAACAGGCTAATGCTAAACTGAGCTACCTGAAGTATTATTTCCAATTTTTTCTTTACATCAGTACTAAACTAAATTTAGTGGGAATGTCCTAAAGTATTACTTTTATTAAATTTTCTTGAATTACAAGTTTTAAAGCGGTTACATTTTGCAAAACTTTCACTCCTTTCAAATCTCTCGGCTTTTAATTCGACCGACGAAGTATTAAGGCCGTGCACAAATTGAGATGCGTTTACTGTAGTTTCTTTTGGAAAAATAGCAAATTCAGAACATTTTTCATAATAAAATAAAAATGGAATGGCTGCATGCACGTAGGTAGACAGGGAAACTTTGTGTTTCGTGCAAAAATTTTTTGCTGAACACGAATCTAAACTCAAAACTGGAGGTCAGACTACAAAAACCGAATTGCGGGGGCCAAGGGGGCACTAGCATTTTGTTTTATCGAAAGGCGGTTATGTAGCACCTCATTTTAAAGGTCCTTTGATACTCTATTTAACGTCACTTTGTTTTTTAAAATTGACCCAGCCGTTCCAGACTTACAAGCCAACACCATTAAAACCGCACTGTATAGTATTTAAGGCATATTTCACATGGTGCTTCATGAGATGCTACATAACCCACTTTCAATAATAAAAAAAAATTGCTAGTGCCCCCTGGCCTCCGCAATTCGGTTTTTTGCAGTTTGACCTCCAGTTTTGACATCAGATTCGTGTTCAGCGGGAAAAATACGCCCGACTAGGTAGGTCCGATACCCAGCATACACCACTTATTTTTTGTGGGCCTGTGTAATTTTTCCCTTCCCAGAAATCGTATCCAGGTAATATATGATTTGTCAAATACTTCGTGTTTAATTTTTACAAACAATATTCGATTTTTTCGGCGTCTTCTAAACATCCTAATTCTAGCTCTTTTTAGGTTTAAAGGTGAAACCATGAAAAAGCTTTTCATGAAATTTATGTGTTGTAAATTAAAAATTTCATTTTTCTCTGTAAAAACACACACAAGTGTTTTTACAAGAAACTTAAAATTTTTGACTCACGACACAAAAATTTCATGATTAATTTCAACCCTAAGAGTTAAAAGTGTACCTGCTTAGTTTTTACATCAAAATAAAAATTTTAAATAATTTTGGAGGATGAATATCAGTTTTAATATAAAACTGCTAAACACTTTACACAACTGACTAATCGGTTAATTTTTGTTGTTTTTTTTCTGATAAATACGCGGTTTATACATATTAGTCCTACTTGCCCATGTTTAAATAGTTTGGGTTATGTAAGACAAGTTTGCTGAATAGCTTTGTGCATGAAAATTGACCACTGAAAAATCACATTATTGTTACCAGGCATCATACAGCTTTATTTTCAAATTAAAAATTCTGTATATTTTAATATAAAAAAATGAAAAAATATTTAATTTTTAACCTTATTTAGTATAAAAACAACTTACAGAAGTTTAATAGAATGTAAAAAACGACAAATATTATACATTCACTTTACGTAAAGAGTATTCAAAAATGATCATAACAGAAAATTAAGCTCATCAAAATTAAACCAATAAAAACACATTTTTAGGCAAAACATTTCAAAATTTATGAGAAATGAGTATTTATTTGTAAATTTGTAAGCTGGCGATTTATAAATTCGACATACATATGAGGGCGCTAGATTTAAAGTGTTTAATCTCCAAAGATAGATTTTTGTGTTACATCTAATAAAAAAATAAAAAATGAAGAAAGAACTTATGCGTTGAGTATAATACATTCTTTCTCAAGTTTTAACACTCTATTATCGATGTAGTCGTGGCCTAAATTTATTTTAATTCAGCGCTGAAAAATACAACTATTGGGACATCTACCTCTCTGCTGTAATAAAAAGAAATGGAAATTGTACAATTTAAAACTAGGCCCCTCATATTTCGTGATTTTAACAAGTGAATGAATAGTACCAAAACGTAGTTCTAACAATGCGCATCACGTGCTGCGCTGTTACTGCGAGTCAAATACTATTAAATTAAATAGGCTTCGAAACGGATTATTCATCCTCTACCACTGCAACCCGCACAGGTTGATTGTGTATCTTATTTATTGATATATTTAAAGCACGCAGTCTGGCTTCTTTGTAAATCTTGCCACTTTGAGTATGCCCTCAAGCATGCTTGCAAATTGCAGGCGACAAAGAGCTTCACAATAGCAGCATAAGTGTTTCGCAAATTTATTCTTTATCCAGTCAGAACATGCATAGATTCTCTTTTGTCAGGCCCATTGTTTTCAGGTCTTTTCAGTCTGCAATGACCTATTAGCTGACCACTATATTCTTACTGCCTTCCCTTTGTAATAAATGATAGTATACCTCTTTAAATTAAAATTAGTATAGTCACAAAAGAACTGTAACTAGTTTTATGTTTTTTTTTGTTGTACTATTTGGAGTTTTACTCTGTAAGTATTGATTTGAATAAATAAATAAATAAATTGTACAAAACCGGCAACGGAAATAGTTAACGGATTAGTTTTTAATAAAAAAAAATAGAACGCAGTGGAATTACATTAGTTTTAATAATGCTTGTCATTATTAGCCACCAGACAATTTTGAGAAAGAGTACAGCGTGTTTCAAATTTAAAAATTAAAAGATTTTAATGTTGACAGTTCCAGTAGTCATTTTTCTTCAAACAGTTTTTCTTCCTTTTATACCCATAATGATAACAAGCGTCTAGAGTTCTGCCACTGGCTTTTCCGTCAGACCCATCAACAAACACTAAAAGTCACGTGATGCATAAAACGTCCTTGAAACTTGAATAACAAAAGATTTTGTTTTATTTGAACAAAAAATATTATTTAATAATACCTATTTTTATATAGTATAAGTGGGTCCAGTATTTTAACCAAACTTATTATTATCCAAAGACTACTAAAAGCACCGGGATGGCGATTGCCTTGCAGCAAAGTCATAAACCCAGTCAAGCAAGCAAAAATAGCACCGGAACCGGTAATTTAATTGGTTTGAAGCAACACAGATGGTCATGCCAAACTGTCACATTGGGCTGGTCACGGATAGTTCGGGTTAGTTAAATATTTTTTTATTTTTTAATTCGAAAATTAAGAAATTAAAAAAAGATTTAACCAACCAGAATTAACCATGACCAGTCCAATGTGACAGTTTTGCATAACCAATGTGACAGTTTTGCATGACCAATGTGACAGTTTTGCATGACCGCCTGTGGCGCTTCAGACTAATCAAATTACTGGTTTCGGTGCTTTTAACTGTAGTCTTTGGATAATAATTCAATATTTTAAAGTGTGGTTAAAATACTGGATCAACTTTTATATAAAAATAGGTATATTTAAATAATGTTTTCTATTCAAATAAAACAAAATCTTTGTAATTCAAGTTTTATGCATAACGTGACTTTTAATGTTCGTTGATTAATCAGACCGAAAAGCCGGTGGCCAAACTCTGGACGCTTTAATAATAATATGTCAAATTTGACTGTCTATCTAATGTAGTAATATTAAATCAACTGGTTGGTTACATAGTTAAGAGCCTCTTTTACAATGTAGTGTCAATGTTAGGCTTACTATACTAGTACATATTTTATAAAAATCAAAGTATTGCAAATATCAAGTAGTTACATTATGAATAATGTCAAATCATTGCTTAAAATTAGGGAATTTGTTTTAGCTGGGACATTAATCGTTTGCCATTGACCCCTAAGTTTAGAGTTGACATGACATTGTAAAAACAGGTCTAAAATGTATGAATTAAAAAAAATAACAATTTAATTAATCAAATTATAGATTTAAATTGATGCTAATATTCAATCTTTTTTAAATGATAAAATAACCGTGCAGCATTTAATACATATGACATTACTATTTGTTATATTTTATTGGAAGTTGTAATTTAAGGCTAAGATAGCATAAAAAAATAATTTAATATATCACATTGATTTCTATTTATTAAATAATATCTATATTTTATTTAAAAAATAATTTCATCTTAAAACTAAAAAATATTTAATCGAGGCTGTATCTGAGTATGACGTGCTGCACCTAAGTTTTAATAATTATATTTTATCAACTTTTAAATACTTTGAACACTTTCAAATTCTGTTGAAATTATTCTAAAATCGATATGAATTTTAAATGTAAAACTCTATTAACAGTTGTTATTTGAAATAAATGCTAAAATATATTTGATCTAGTATTTGCTTACATTAAAGACATATTCATTTATTATATTGATAAAAGTTTTAAAAAGATGAGTTTGGTGAGGACTCTGAACTAACCTTAGTGCGGCGGCAAAAATATTGATATATGTATGGTTTTTTCTGAACTTGAATACCATAAATATTTAATATCTAGCTTTTAAACACTTGGGAAAATGTCGTCGTCTAGTGAAAAACTTCAAATAACGTTACATTATTTACAATTTGTTTTATAAAATAATATAAGGTTGTAATAAATTTAAACTTAAGCTTACAAGAATAAGGTAAATTATTTAAATATTAAAAAATTAATTTTATAAAAAAAAACACTACAAAAACGTTTTACGTCGTTCTGCTTTTGCATGGTTAGAAAAATAATCGAAAAAACTTTAGCGGTCCACTCTAAACTCTTTTAATGTTATTATTGACACCTTATTTAAATTACGACATCATATTTGCATTTCAAAAAATCTAAACCACCAAAAATATGGTTTCCTTGATTCCTCGTTATGTGTTTTCTATAAAACAATTTTATATAGGCTAGGAATAAACGTCCCAATGCTACGAAATTATATCATTAGTTTAGGGGTAAATCGCAGGAAATATACATTTTTTGTCTAGGAAAAACTTGTTTAAATATGCAAAGCAACAGCAAAGAGGCTATCTACGAAACAATATTAACTTACTTTATACATTATTTTTAAGAAGGACGGATGAATACAACAAAGTTATAACTGGTATAAGGTATAACTTGTTGAATACAAATAAAAATCTTCAGTAAATTTTGAAACCAGTCAGATTTGTGCATGTCATACCATAGTCATATCTAACGTGACCATTTATTATTTGAATTAAAACGGAACGTTGCGTTGGTTGTTTAGCTCAATTAACAGGTAGTCAACTAAAAAACACTATTTTAAGGTTATGTATTCAGAAAAGGTCAGTTAGCTTAAAAGTAATGAATTAATAGTATATTACATTACAAGTGTGGAAACTGACTAATTTCACACGAGTGTCAGATAGTCATTTTCACACAAGGAATCACAAATTATTTACCAAAAACTAAATTTTAGGTTTGTCTTTTTAGAAAAAATATAAAAACAATTAAAAACTTTGCAATACTATAGTGATTCATATGTATACTTTTCCGCACTGCGGTATATTATACTGTTTGACAATATTTTTATATTTATTTTATTAGTTATTTTGTATGTGCTAGTAGCATGGTTGGTTGGCATGGTTTTTTTAATATAATTCCAATTAACAGTCTGATAACTCCAAATTTTAACAACAATATGACAGCGTTTACAGCTGTTTTTTTGTTCTGGCTTAAGGCATATATACAATCTTTTAAATGACATATATCACAGTAGGGTTGTAAAGTAATTTGCAACACTAGTGTGATATAAACATTTTCTATGCATGAAAACAGTATGCTATTTGCTGTTTTTACATGTGGTCTTAGGAAAAAACTGTATATACATCGGGCTCTTTCCTAATTGCGGTAAAAAATTAAGGGCCTATTTATGAATTAATTTTATAAAATAAAAGTTCATGTAAACGCAAATTTTTCGTTCTCTAGATACAGGGTGTCAAACTTTTCAAAAAACTTTAAAATGTCAAAAACACTTCAGAAACAGTATATACTGTTCAAAACGGTCACGTTAGTCATACGTTATATAAATATCTATCTTTTAGCAGTACCCAACAAGATAAAATACCCAATTTTATCATTTTTATATCTTTTCGAGAAGTTAAGAAGCCTCACAATGTTTTTCTTATCCGATCCAATATTTCATTCAATTTCATTTCAATTTAAACATGGTCTTCTGTTTAAAAAATCAGTTGCCGAGTGCAACTTTCTAGTTGGTTGTAAAAATGATTATGAAGCAATTTAAAAACATTTTTGTTGATACCTCTACTAGATCGTATTAAACAACTGTTAAGAAAGTATATACCAAATACACTACATGGTAAAAGTTTTAGGTTAGAAAAAGCGCATTAATGAGCTTTACAACATTCCTAAAATTTATACCCTAGTTTCGTCCTTGATAAACAAGTAATAATTAATTTGTAGATATTTTTAAAGGCTGGGAACAGATTTTTTTATAAATAAGGAATGCACTGTAAATCTTAAATTATGATTGTGGCTAAAAACATATAAACCATGAACAAACTTAGCTTAGTGTAAAAATACCTACACATAATCTTACCAGACCAATCTTAAAGACACATTACAGCATTATACAACTGTTAAAAAAGTACAAGTAAATACAAGGTTTCATATACAGGGATATTCTCGGTGAGTGTCGTATTAGAAAATATCGGAAACTACTAAAGATACATTTATTAAATTTTGGCGCTAGGTTTAAGTAGTATTGATCTTTATATGACAAATATATTATCTTTCTGGAACTTCCGGTTACACCAGAAGTGCGTATCAACTTGCTTATTTTAAATGGAACACCCTATATATTATTACATTTTCTGATCCTGCACACTATTCTAAACAGCTCTTTTTTTGTATACTTAGTTATACCTAAGTTTAAGCCTTTTGACATATTAAATTATTTGTCAAAAACTTACGTTTGCAGACCCAAAAATAATGATTAGTTTTTCCTATAAAAATCCCTTAGTATTTAATTTGGTATTAAAATCTTGTTTCACAGCACCCAATTTAACTATGTTTTTATAAAGTTTAATTTTTAAATTTTTTGATTCTGCACAAGATTCTCAGCATATTCTGTGTATCATGTCCTATACCTAAATTTAAGCGTTTTTGACATATGTCAAAAACGCTTAAACCTAGGTAGACATGATACACAAAATATGTTTAGAATCTTGAGCAGAATCCAAAAATGTAATAATAAATAGGGTGTTCCATTTAAAATAAGCAAGTTGATACGCAGTTTCGGTATAACCGGAAGTTCCAGAGAGAAATTTAAAAAATGAATTTTTAGTAGTTTTTGAGATCTTTTATGGGACACGCACTATGAATAACCCTCTATAGTAATAGTTTGAAGATATTAAAATTAAAGTTCATGATTAAGCTTAATATCAATGTGACTATTAAAACATAAAACAAATCTTTGAAAACCGAATCTGGTCTTGTACACAGAGAAAAATCTTAAACTTCAAATATAATCTAATCAATACTTTTTGAAAATTGTTTTAAACTTCAAATACAATCTAATCAATACTTTTTGAAAATTGTTTTAAGACAAAAGTACAAGATTTTTAAACGTTGGGTTCAGGAAAATCTTAGTATAACAACTGTAGGGTATTTGATGCATATTTTTTTTATTAGATAGAATCACACAAAAACAAATAAAAACTGTTTTTTCCAGATCATTGAACAAAAACGTTTTAAACACAACAAGTGTAGAAAAACGTATTTACTCTTTTTAATATAAATATATGAATCCTTCATAATCCCAGTGAAATGGTATATCATGAAATAATTTAGTATTATTTTAAAAATTAAAATAAACATATATTTTACACTATTTACAAGACTTCTTCAAGTAAAAAAACGGTACTATATATTTAAAATTATATTTTACAGATTAAAATTAACAAATACCAAGTAGTTAACCAAAAAAAAATGAAATACAAATTCTTATTTAAAAAAAGTTGTAAAATTTGTATGCGATTATTAGTTTTTTTTTGTCTGCCCCTTTCCCTTAAACAACATCCTGGCTACGCTCTTGGGTGCACATAAGTTACACATTCAGTAATCGACAATATAACCTTTCATCAAAGGTATATTTGTAATAGGTTTAAAATTAAATCATTTAATCGTTTTCAATACTGCTAAAACTAACTGCCTTTCAAAAAAGACATTTGAACTTCTACTGTCGATTTAAGTATTATATTTGTATTACTTCTTAGATAGTAAGAAATTTAATATTAAATAGTAGTTTTTGATAAACTTTTTAAGACTTTAACATTATATTTTTGTTTTGTAAAATTTTTGAAAAACTAATCTATGATTTAACTTTAAGCTAATTTTAAAATTGTTTCGGAATTATTAGAAAATAAATGGATACCGATTACATTACGTAAATACATACTCATTCTGAAGAAATAGTAGAACATGTTTTATCAAATTCTAAGTTAACGGTTTTGCAAAAACTAATTCTATTAGTATCTAAAAATTATAAAAAAATATTGTACTATATTGTTATTTCGTATCTAACTAAATTTTATTAAACTAGTTAAAGTCAATTTAAGACAAACATCTCGGCAGGTATAAACTTTGGAAATTTGAAACTTAAAAATAGTTTCGGCCAAAAAATCAAGTTTCGGCGGCAGTTTCGGTCAAATTGGCAGGAACCGAAACTGAATTTGGAAGTAGTCGCGCGCTCGCCAAACTTAGTGTCTCGCGGCAATGCTATCTTAATTTAAAAACTATAAAAATGTAAAAAGCAAGGTCTTTTTTGCTGTTCAATTATGGAACCCCCCATTACAAGAAGTATATATACGCCCCAAATTTCACCAAGATATTTTATACTCGACCACGTGAGTTTCGGTTTCGGCCGAAAAACCAGGTTCGGTCTTAAAAACGAGTTGCTTAGTTCCAAAGTGTACAATCTTAATTTATCCGTTTTAATAGAAATGTTCTTATTTAAATAAAATGTTTCAATAGTATTTTCAACGCCGAATTTAAATAAATAATTCTTTAGGCAATGACAAAAACAAACTTACAGGGTGTTTCCTAATTGCGGTAAAAAATAAGGGCTTATTTAGGAGCAAATTTTATGAAATAAAGTTCTTATAAACATATGTCCGAAAATGCAATGCTTCCAAAATAAAATGCGGTCTTAAACTTATAGAAATCGGATTTTAATTAATACCATGAAATAACTAACTTCTTTGTTAATGCCTTGAATATCGCTTAACCGATTGTAATAAAATTTGACAGTGCTATTTTTAGTAATAAGGGGCTAATTAAGCTCTAACTCAATTATATTTATTAAGTTCAATGGCATATTTCCGACAAAATAAAATGTATTCTGCTTTTGCCTAGTATTTATACTTTATTTAAGCCAAACAAAAATAAAAACATTTTTGGTGGTTTAATACACTTTATTGCATATCCTTATATCCAAGAAATAAAAAAAGTTCATTAGTTTGTATGTTGATATTGTTTAATTAAGTATTTGTTGGTGTAGTTACATAATTGTTGGGAAATATTGTATTGTTAATTGTAAAACCACGTTACTCTAATATTTAAAAAAATGAATTTTATGTCATCTTTTGCACATTTTATAACGGTAAAGATGGCATCAAAATGACGTTTTTTTAATAAAAACTGGAGTTAGGTGGTTTTACAATAAAGGTGACGATATTATAAACAATAATTTCTACATGTGTATTATGTGGTTACGCAATTTAGCGAATTTTATTTTTACTCGAAAGCTAAGCAAGATACAAAAAAATATTATGGGGCGAATAGGCTGTATTTTGTTTACATAATTTAAAGGAAATATAAAAATTATACAGAGGTCATGGTGTACATATTTGTTTGTTAGAATATATTTTAATGTTTGTTAGAACCTAAACAAAAGTAATCAAGTTAAAGCTACATAGTTGGCTATAAATAAGATTGCTAAATTTCATTAAAATCGGACAAGAAATATTTTGGATTTTAATAAAAAAATTAAGTTTTTAAAGGTAAACAAGCTGTTTCTTTGAAACCTAAAGTTAAAAATACTTTATAGAACTAGCTTGAATATAGTTCATTTTTCATAAAATGTGTTATCAATTATAAGGTTTTTTTTAAATCTTAGGCTAGCATTAAATTTAAATTTAATAAAATTTAAAATGAATTTGTTTGACCGCAGTTAGAAAACATCCTAGAAAAATAAATAAAAATAAAATAATTATAATAATAAATAGCTTGAAAATCCCGTTACGTAACAGCTTTCTTTAATACTGCAAAGATATTTGTCCCAAAAAACATTCAAGTTTAAGTCTTTAATATGAACGAATTATCTTACTAAATTATTATTGAAAAATTGTTTGCTATCATGCTAACCTATAAGGATCCGAACTTTTGACGAGCACGGCTGCACGTCGTCTACGTTGACAGTTTGTTTTTTCGAAGTGGACGCAACTACTGTTTGAGGGTTCACGATAGGCTTGTAATTGTGCGTAGTTTGATTTGACACTTTGTGCTGTGGAGTTCCATCAGGTGAAGGATGACGTTCTTGCAAATTTAGGCTTGGGTCTTCACCCACCGGCTCATAAATTCTAGTCCTACATTGTTGAACGAGGCATATTATAACTGATTCTATACAACACACATATCCTAGGCTCTGAAAATTATTATTATATAGTATAATTTAGAAAATATTTTATCCAGTTAAAAATTCAAAATATTGTCAGAGTTAATGAAATTTGGTTATTAAGGTAAGGGTATGGTTAACTTATTCTTAAAAAGGTACATTTTTATGATTTTTTTATGACGACACAGTTACAATTTATTTATTGAACTCAATGGTAGCGTCCGCGCGTTTAGTAAAGAGGCCACCGACGTCATCATTTTCTGCGCAAATTCCCTCATCCCGTACTTAAAATGGTATTTATTTTTTAAATCAAATCTTTAAAATGCCTACTTCCTAGGTAACAATACAAAGCCCTCGAAACCGCGATTGAAAGAGAGTTACAGAAGATTTCGCGTAGATAATGATGACGTCGGTGGCCTCTTTGCTAAACGCGCCGACTTTACATTAAAGCAGAGACAATTATAGTTTCACTATAGACTCCCATAACAATGCTAAATTTTTGTCATCAGTTTGGTCGCTGGCTTGGCTGAATTTATGAAGCGGCAAATTATACGTACTTTTTACGTCTGTACTCTTTTTTTATCTTTGGACAATCCACGAAGGCTGAAAGCCTAAATACTAACGTACCGTGGGTGTCTTAAGCAGGGTAAGAGGAAGTTTGTTAACACGGGACTTAAAAACTTGAAGATTTGGGGGAAGGAAAGACCTCCGCTGGCAGTAGGTTCCACAGTCTAGAAACTCTAGGGATAAAAGAACGAACGAAATGGGAAGTTCGGGGCCTGTCCAATTGGACCGTATAGGGATGCATATGTGCGGCACCACGAGTTTCTCTGTTAGGAGCTGCAAGAGGAGGGACTATACTGGATAATTCGTCGAAGCAGAAGCCGTAAAAGTATCTATAGAAGAGCGATAGATCTCCCACAGCTCGACGATGGGCAAGAGAAGGAAGTCTTTGAGTAAGTAAAGGATCATTAATAAGACGAACAGCCCTTCTTTGAATGGCATCAAGAATGCTGAGGGTTGTAGGGAATGCCATTCCCCAGACATGAGAACAATATTCCAGAGAGGGTCGAATTTGGGACACATACAAAGTGTATAAATTGGAAGGAGAAAAATACTTTTTGGCTCGGAAAAAAATCCAAGCTTTTTTGAAGCTGCGGTGGCTATAGATACAATGTGTTTATGCCAGTTAAGGTTATTCTCAAATGTGACGCCCCGCTCTGCAAAACCTGGCCACTCGTAAGCAAAGGGTCAGTGTTTGATGATTTTTTTCGCGACAAGGAACATGATTGTGTTTTAGATGCATTAAATTGAACCAAATTTTTGGCCCCCAATCCAATATCAAATTGAGATCCTGTGAAAGAGATATCTGTATCGCCCTGCGTTTGCTTTCCAAGTCGGGTTGAGAGATTGGTTTGGGAACCTGGAAAGTGGAGTGAAGGGTACTATCGTCAGCATAACTATGAATGGGATTGGTTGTGGAAGAAAGAAGGTCGTTGATGTGAAGAAGAAACAAAGTTGGTGCTAGTACTGAACCCTGAGGCACTCCAGCATTAATTTCGTGAAAGCTTGAAGAGTGGCCATCAATAATATCTGATATACCTTGATTAGTAAGATAACTGGAGAGCCAAGAGCAGAGTTTAGTTGGAAGACCGTAGGAGGGAAGTTTATTAAGAAGTGCGTCATGCGAGACTTGGTCAAAAGCTTTAGATATATCAAGAGTAACGATCTAGGACTCACTTAGAAACTCAAGAGACTTGTTCCAGTTGTGTCAAACGAAGGAAATAAGATCTGCTGTAGATCTCTTGTGACGAAATCCGTATTGCCTGTCATGTAAAATTTTATGTTTGTACTCGATAGATACCCGCTTCATAAATTTCACGAAGTGAGCGTCCAAGCTAATGACTAATGACTTGTTTTGGGTGTCTATAGTGAAACTACAATTGTCTTTGATTAAAGTATAACATTGGAAAAAAATTCAAAAATTTCTAAAAAATATGGCAATGACATCAATTATTCGGAAGTGCCTCGAAAAAAAGGTGAATTGCGGTGGCCATTATATCTCGGTGCTGGATCATATAAAATAAAAAAAATAGGTTTGTTCGTTAGAAAATCGGTTTCCGCAAATAACGCTGGAAAGGTTTTTTCAATTTTTTACTTTTGGGGTGAAAAACGCCATTTTTAGAAAAAATCAGCCTATTTGTTTCTATAAAAATTAGAAATATTTATAAATTAAAACTCTTCTGTGTTACCACGAATATTATGTAAAGATGTAGTGCCATAAATTTAAAAAATATTGTTGCAGTAGTTTTGAAGTTATGATGGTCACCGACTTTGAATACGTGAGTTGTAGAGAAAGTATTTTAAAGTTTGCTTCATTTATGAGCCATGCATAAAGCAGTTACTTAAACCGCTGTATCTTCGTTAATTTTGCTCCGATTCAAATTATTACACACAATATTCTTTAAACGGCCTTCCTTTAAAAAAATATATTAAAAAGGAAATGCCAAAAAGTTTTAAAAACATATCCCTTCCTTAAAGTGGAGAGTGTGCTACGCATTGTCGAGCGGAAGGGCTTTAAGCAAGCAGTAATTATGGGTGATTTAAACATATTTTTTGATAGTAATTCTCAAAGAACATGTGATTTTTAGATCTAAAGGATAGTTTTAGGTTAGTAGTCAATTTTTCTCAACAAATTTTTCAAAATACAAACCACATAAACTGCATTGATAATATTTTTATTAACTTTTCAAATTCGTATGATACCACAACAAATGCTTATGACCCCTTGCTTTCTGATCATATGGCCATTGATTGATATATTAATGGAGGTGAAGCATGAAAGTGGGAGCAGTGAAGGTTACCAAACAAGTAGACCTTTTACTAACAGGGGTAAGTTTGAAATGTATAATTATTTAGAGTCGCAAGATTGGAATTTTGTGAATGAGATGAGTGAAAGTCCTGATGAGGCATTTGACAAATTCCTAGAAGACGAGTGGAATGAACACATTTTTCCCGATCATTCGACAAAAAAAAAACAAAACTCCTATGCAAAATATATATTGGGCTCATCAAATGTCATCAAAACATCTTGGGATGTGATTAATGGTATGAGGAGCAAGGGTGACTGTCGCGATGATGACACCGTACTGTCTGCAGAAGATTTTATTTCTAATGTTGCAGAAAATTGCATTAAAAATATCCCAACTTTGGACTCAAATCATGATTATTCTTTGGGCAGTGTAAGGGAGCCGAACTCATTTTCATTTTCAAAAGTCACATTTAACCAGGTCAGAGAGGTTATTGATTCTCTGAAAAACAAAAAGAGCCGAGATATCTTAGGCATTGATGTGTCTATGATTAAAACTTTTAAGAATTTACTCGTAATTTCTCTGACCAAATTGATCAATCTCTTTTCCACTGTCGCTCAAAAAGTCTAGGGTGGTCCCAGTATTCAAAAAGGGAGACAGAAATGATGTGGGCAATTATCGGCCCATATCACTCGTGCCCATACTGTCGAAAATCTTTGAATGTCTACTGAAAAACCAACTATGTGATTACCTTGAATCAAACAGTTTGTTCTCCTCAAGACAGTTTGGGTTTAGGACTGATAGGTCAACAACCTTGGCGGTATTAGACCTCATGGGGTTCATAGCGGAGGCCTTTGAGCAGGGGCAATATGTAAATGCTGTCTACTGCGACCTTTCGAAGGCCTTTGACTGTGTGTCCCATGATGTCCTGCTAGATAAACTTAGAGCGTATGGCATAAATGAGGCTGGTGTGAATCTAATCAGGGGCTACCTGTCCAACCGTACTCAGGTGACAGCATATAAAAATAATTTATCAAATGAGGCAATGCTACAGTATGGAGTCCCGCAAGGCTCTGTACTGGGCCCTCTGCTTTTTTAATTTACATAAATGACATAAACTCTGCAGTCCCAATGTCAAAGATCTGGCTGTTCGCAGATGACACATCTATTGCGGATGCGGGTGTGGACCTGGAGAGTCTTGAGGAGCGTATGCATGAGTGTGAGAGTGAATTGAAAAATTGGTTTAAAGCTAATAGACTTGCACTTAATGAAACAAAAACAGAAAGAATGACTTTCGGTCTGAGAGAAATTGAGAATGGGGGTACAGAGGAGGTCAGGTTCCTGGGAGTATATCTTGACCCACACCTTAAATTCGACAAACATGTTGAGCATATGGCCGAACGCCTTTCAAAAAGCATATACCTGCTTAGGAACCTTAGGGTCATACTGCCAGGATCCAGTCTTCTTCAGGCATTTCATGGGGTTTTTCAATCGGTGGCCTGCTATGCCATTTTGGCTTGGGGTCACTCAACCCAGGCTGCACGAATATTTAAGCTTCAAAGAAGAGCTATAAGGGTGATTGCTGGTGTCGGCTATAGGGATGATGCCAGAGGCGCTTACAGAGAGCTAGGGGTCATGACACTGCCATGCAGATACATCTATGAGTGTCTAGTATATAGCCATAAAAACTTACATCTCTTTAATAAAAATCATTTTTTTCATCAATACCCCACAAGATCAAATAACTTAATACGAATAAATTATCATAGACTAGAACGCTCACGATTTTCAGCAAACTATTTCGGCCCAAAATGTTATAATAAACTTCCTGATCAAATTAAGGATTTGCCCATGAATGCATTTAAAAACAAGGTAAAAAACTTGCTTCTAGAGTGTACTTTTTATAGCGTCCAGGAGTATCTGAATTTTGATTTAGATTCTTTCTGGGGAATGAGAGCCCCTTCTCAGCCTGACAATGTGTAAAGTACTCCCAGTTTTGTGACTTTATGTTTATTGTGCAAAATCTGTGTTTTTTTTTGTCAATGATAACTTTTAGTTGGATAAGTCTAAATGTAAATGTTCAGAAATGTTCAGAAAAAAAAATGTATTTGTAGTGAAATTTTATTTAGTAATGTATAATTTAGACTTGTGCTTTAACTATTTTAAAATTGTGTAGTTTTATACTATTTTAAATTTTGACGTCGGTAAATGTAAATTGTTTTTAACCGTAATATATGAATTTGAATTTGAAATTCTCTTCAATATTATTCCGGGTGCCTACAGGATTAAATTTCGGCTGCCTTTTTTGTCTTTATCGATATTTACGAAACTTAGTAAAAAACTTATGACCATATGACAAGTTTTTCTACTTCCGGTTTCACTGGACATAACTAAAAATTGTAATTGTAAAATGGAATAGCCTATACAGATTGGCTAAACTGGATCTAGGGATAGAATTTTTGTGTGAAGAAAAAAGGTATTAATGAGAAATAACTAAGTTCAAAAGAAATAAAGCTTAACATTGCCTTATTCTCGTGTATCTCCCACTTTTAATTTAATTGGTTTGGAGAGATAAGTCGGAGCGGCATAAGTTGGGAGGGGCAAGTCGGCGGCGTACGCGTGTCTCGCTACTCTGCCGTCACAATATAGAAAAGTTAGAATGCGTGTGGCAAGTAGTTCGAGGGGCGGGGAGTTCGAGGAAAAGTGGAAAATATTCCCCGACTATCCGGCAAGTGTCCTGCTTCGATATACAATAAAATGTTTTTATTTTCACGTTCTTAATAAAACCTAAGCCTATATTTTTAGTTTTTCGGATCAAATCAAGTTTTATTAAAATTTTAATTTTACTTTTTTATCTAAAGTGGTTCGATCATCCTTAAACATACTTTACATACAAGGAAAATACAAACTTAATTTTACTTTTTTAAACTTTTTGATAAAAGACTTCGGTATTTTAGTACACAAGGTATTTTACTATTTTAGACCTAGCTTAAAAACCGAAATACAAACATCACTTTTATAACAATACTAAATGCAGTATTTTATAAACAATATTAAATCCTGTTACAATTTAAGACTTTTCTTAATTTTTGTTTAAAAGTTATTGTTTTAGTAGGTAGCTAATTTTTCCCCCTATCAGTATAGTATCGCAAAAGAATCGATTAGTAAATAAACGAAAATGACGAAAAGTATTTTACATGGTTAAATTTGCCTTAAAATTTATTATTCCCACTTTAGTTTTTGAGCTGTGACAGGAATATTAAAAAAATAAAGTTTAGAGCCTCTATTAAAAAAGGTAAAAAATATTTTTATTATTTTAAATTAAATTAGGTTTGTATTTATCTAAATGTAAGAAACGTATGTGGAGAGGTTTTAGGATAGTCATGGCACTCTACGTGAAAATTTAAAATTTAATTTAAAAATAGAATTTAATTGAAATTTAATTTAAAAATGGTGTTTTCGAACCTGGTATTGGGTTATTTCAAGCAAAGACACGTATGATATGGTAAATAACGATTAATAATAAATACCTCACAGGAAAATCTTTACAACTATTGTAAAATGTGTTTATTTTTTCAAATCCTTGTGTCCGGATCTGCATGAATAAAATCATACTACCAAATGCAAAAAATGTGCATTTCCCACAAAATTTTATTTTTCTTCTGGTCGTATCTAACCAGATATGAGTAAATTATATTTTACATTTGTTTGTACAAGTACCTAACTTACCCCAGTAACTAACAATTGGTGATGTGTCCATTTAGGGACCCATGAAAAGGCCTCTGATAAAAATATCATGTGAAATATTAGTGTCGAAGCTACTAGGAACAGTACACTAAGGCTTACATACAAATATGCATTCTGAAAAAAAACAAACATATCGGTAAATTATTTTGTTTCTTTTTATTTAATTTAATATTAAACGTTGATTTTAGGCAAAACTTTAAATTTTATAGTTACTTTACCAGAAAGAGTAACTGAAACTTCGTTACTTTGTTATTAAATTGTTAAAATATTTAATATAGGCCAAATAATGTTTCTTTGCTGAACATGATTAGTACATACATTAAAGAAGTATTTACTTGCACCTCTTCTTTAAGGGCTTTTTATTATTTAAAAACTCAGTAGTAATTATAATAAAAAAAATATTATGCAAAATGCTATATACATATAAAAAAATATATTTGATAAAATAAAATAAAAAAATGTTTGTAAATAATTTTAAGGGGATAATAACTCGGGTAATACCACGAATGCTTAAAATTACAGATAATTTTTATGAATGCTTGTTGTTTATAATTCCATGAGTTTCATGAACATTGCATGATTTTAAGAATATAATTTAAATTACTGTGGTGGTCAGTAAAACGGACCATAAAATTAACTGCAGAAACACATTATGAATCAAGTTTCGGTGACAGTTTCGGTTTCGACCAAAATTGGCGGAAATTTTGCCGAAACTGAAACTACTTTCGGAAGTTGTGGGGCGTGCTCACCTAACTTCGTTGCTCGCGGCAACCAGTGGCGCAGCTAGAGGTGTTGGGACCCGGGGCGGCAAGTCAAGTCGGGGCCCATAGCATTTGAGGAAAAAGTTTTTTGTATGGAAAAAAATTAAAGAGCAAAAACAAAAAATAAGGTCCTCATCTCTAAACGGGGGCCCTTTTTGCTATATTATTTCCTTTCGGTGGTCTCAGCCCCATTTTTTCTTCAGTTTTCCTTCTAAAGTACAAGTTCATCACCACAGGTAATAAAATGTATACCTTTTTTCCTATAATAATCCTCCTTTTGGGGACCACCTCCAACAGGGAGCCCGGGGCTTATTTTAATAAATAATTAAAACAAAATAATTATACAGTGTTTTTATTTAATGTCCCTAATTAAAGAAGAATAATGGAAAAAACGCCCCAAATTTTAGTATTTTAAGGTATTTTATACTTGACCACGTGAGTTTTGGTTTCGGCCGGAAAACCAGTTTTGGTCGGACTCTAGTTTCTGCACTAAACTCACTTGTCCTCATAAAAATTAAACACACACAGGCGCATGATAGATAACTAATTTTTACACAAAAACGTTAGTTTACATACATCAATTTTAGGCGAAGAACCAATTCTAAAACGGTATTTACCAATCGGTTATGTTAACGTTTAAACAATGTATTACACGTCAAAGTTGTCACCAATTATTACCGAGGTTATAATTGGTTGAACGCCTAAAATTGCTGATAGTACAATTGAAAATCATAGTCAATCTCATTTTCGCCAAAAATGTCAATTGACTGGTTTCTGAAATAATCCATTTAATTCTGATGTTTACTCTACAGTTAAATGTAAGCAAACTTACCAATTTTCCCCAATTAAACGGAAACAAATATACTGTATGGGATATATCAAGAAACAGCAACAGGCATGTGACGAACAGGCTTAAAAGGGTAACAAACATCATAAGTCGAATGCGGCCAACAAGGGGAAGCATGAAAAGACCCACTTTTACTGTTCCTGAAGTACATAAACACGCCAAGCATGCTACTGATGTTGCCTAAAAAAAAGAATACACAAGTAATTTTATGTAAACTACGTCTTATTTTTTTGTGTAAACCAACTTACCAACAGTAGTAGCCTTAAGAACCCTGTAGCTGTCTTCAAGTGAGTATAGTCGCAGTAAAGGATCACTCCTGAGTAAAGGGATAGGTCGGGTGAAGCTCCCCGCCTTCGGTAATGGGCATGGGAATCCCATGAGTTGACGGTGCCCAGGGGCGACTCGCATTCGCAGCCGTCTCCAGTTCCGCATTCGGCGCTTAAGGCCCCGGTCCGGCTGCCGGCTATCTCAAAATCCTGCAACACACACAGCATGCCATCCGAGGCTTCCTGCAAACATTGATGGCGGACATACAAAAAGCGTGTTAAGAAAAAAACTGCGCAGGGTGTACTAAATAAACATGCCAGAAGAAAAATAAAAAAAAATGTTTTCCTAAAACTTTTCTATGAGGCACATATTATGTAAAAGAAATTTGATCGCTTGCCATAAACAAAGTGTTAAATAAATATTTATTTATTGGTTTTTCTTTTAAATTTTATTACCACCTTTGGTTTTGAGTTAATTTGAAATTCAATGATTCAATAGTTAATATAAAACTTAATATTATTGATTTTTTCCCTAAGTGCATACACGTTATGCTACTTTAAAATTGCCATGAGCAATTATTGCCAATGCGTGGAAAGAAGACAAAGCGAGACTGACGCATTACCGTATCAGGAAAGGATTCAATCCATGCGTTTTTTGTCTAATCTCTTTCTGCTATACCGGGTGTTTCTCACAGGTGGTTTCCCTCATAACTTTTTTATCTTTTGAGATAGAAACATTTAATTTGGTAGATTGTTACTTAAAATAATTGTGGATTAGTTGATCTATTTACTTGTTTTCTATTACTTCCGGTTTAACCGGAAATGACTGCTACTTTTAAATCGTACCACTGGTATATTTTTTTAATTGTGTCACATTTGTCAAAAATAACCCTCAGTTTTTAAGGCAAATTCTGAGTTAAGTACGCATATGCGAACGAGGGGAGGGGATAACCTGGTCATTCCATCGCATAGTACGGTATTGTTTGGCAGGGGTGGAATGATGGGATGTATTAAGGTGATTAACGCACTTCCGGCCGATATCAGGGGCATAAAAGGCATTAACTCTTTTAAAATGCGGCTTAAGCAATACCTGATTAGATAGAGAGTATTACTCGATTAATGAATACTTATAATATTCTTGCTTGTCTGGTGCTTCTTATCACTCTGATACACCAACTAATTTTAAAAGTTTCGTGTTTTGTTTTTTGTTTCTTTTTTAACACGCTTTTATTAGCTTGGGTTGTATCTATCTATCTATCTATGTAACGGAATCTTTGAGCCTAATTTTTACCAACTCCCAGCGATTCAATTTCTTTGAAACTTTGCACACGTATCAAGGACCGATGACAATGCAATAATTTAAAAACAGTATCCCGTTATCCTGATTAGGACCGCCAGGATAAATAAATTCCTTTACAGATCCTCTGTGTCCTAATACTACTCTTGACAAAATGGCGAAGGAATTTTTAGTGAATAAACTGGAGCATTTATTTTTAAATATTTAACTTTAGTTAAAAATTTGGTTTTGTATTAGGATCACAGAAATGCGAAGTCCGCAGAAAACTAATTGATATATCGAACTAAAAAATAAAAAATAATAATATATAATATCTATGAGGGAAAAGTTATGAAAAAATAGTAAAATGCACCCCACGCTTTTTACTCTGAAGTGACAAACTCTTTGTAATGAAAAATTATTTTCTAATTTTTAGTTCGGTTGCATATAAAAGCGTGTTTTTTAGTTTTTTTAAACTATTATTTATTTAATATATATTGTTTCATTTGTTGCGGTATTGTTTGTCCATTTCTTGAGAAAATGTCTATATATTTTTTAGTTATGAACTATTTTAATTGCATATTTATTTGCAAATAGGACAAGTATTATACTTTTTTAATTAAGGACTTTTATATACTTTTAAAACTTATTATATTTAATCAATTATTCACGTTAATTGTCTATGTCCATCTGGAATATATTAATAACATGGGATAGGCATGATGTTCAGGGAAAAATACCGTTAAAACTAACCAACCTGTTCGCGCGCTCCTTTGACGCCACAAAACTGACAAGCTTTGAATTGCCGGCAAATCATTCGCCACACCCTTAAAACGACGTGAACTACGTCCATACCATACGTACACGCTGTGTGGCGAGGTATGCGGTGTGCAGCGGACCGCGAATTGTTGCAAGTCTGTTTATGTCTATTTAGCTTTAGGTTTAATTTTTTGCGCTCCTTTCAGTAATTTAGTATAATTAAAGTACATGTTATAATAAACTACAATAATGACATTGTATTAATTGAAATGCCTCGATGTTTAAAAACCATTGTTTTTTTTTTAATGTTTTGTAAATCGTTCTACACATAAGTCCGGTGATGGCTTAGCGTGTAAGGCGTTAAGTCGTTGAGCGCACAACGGACGTGAGGTGAGTTTGAATCATGCTGAGGCCAAATACTTATTTATAAGTTGGTCGGAAATTTAGTGGTTAGCTCAACACCAGACGGACAAAGTGCAAAATGTATCGACGCTGCAGGCCACCAAGGGACCAGGACGCCAGAACACACTTTGCCGTGTCCTGCGCAACCGTAGATATGCAGACCCCACTCAGTTGGTAAGGTTCAGTAGTACACGCCAGACGTAAAAGACAGGGCGCACAATAAGCCGAGCGGCTTCAGTGCATGTGTTATCCCGGCCCTATTCTAATCTAATCGTTTTACAGGGCATTTGATTAGAATTGTCCTTACATATTTGAAAGTCCTGAATTTCCTGACAAATTCTTTGATGTTCTTTGGTATTTTGAAGGACAAAGCTGGTTTGCTTCATTCAACTACCACAATTAAACTTTCTTTAACAGGATACATATGGACACCTTAGATAAAGTGCACAGAAAATTTTTAGAATATGTTGTATTTAAACATTTAAAAACATTTATTTCTTTTTACATTCAATAACTCAGGTTAAAGCCCGATTGGGAAGGAGAATATTCCATAGTGATGTTCCAATGTAGATTCTTGTCGGGGCCTGTCCTGCTGAGATTATTGATGATTTTCTTAGTTTGTTTTTACTTGTTTAAGTTTTATGAACGTATTTAATGTTGTTTAATGGTACAATTTTAATAGTATTTATAATATTGTTATATTTAGATATTTTTTGTTATACTGTCCTACCGAATTTATTATAGAATCGCCTGGTCCGTCAATAAACTTTTTATTTATATTATTTATTATGAGGCAGTTGTAGTTATATCTAATACAGCAAGGATGACTGGACCAACCAATGGCATGCGTCACAAAATTTTGGGTACTTCACTGATTACAAAGTTTTATATGCACTATAAAAATAATTTTATTGTTTTTTTATTATTATTTTTCCAAAAGCTACAAAGTCAAAACTATTTGATGAGACATCTATGACCTTATTAAAAATTTATTTAGAAAAATTGCACATTGATACAAAGGTTCGCTATCCCTGTGAGAAGCAGGGCCGGCCCGAGGAATAGTGGCGCCTGAGGCGGCTACGATTTTGACGCCCTAAGCCTAGAAATCTAGATTATCCTAATATAGACAGTATTTTTTAAATAATACTTTACATGATATAAATAAATGTTGTATAATTTAAATAAGTGATTATGAGGTTGATTTTAAATCAAAAAATTTGAAGTCGGTTAAAAAACTTGCTTTTTGTCATAGAAGGATAAAGTTTGCTTTATTACTTTGTTTGAAGAACAAGAAAAACTTCTTTTCGTCAAAGAGCATGATTTATACATACAGTGAGGGCGCGTGAGTTGGAATAAATTCCAAAAACCAACCAAGATTGACATAATTAAGCGTTTTTCAAAAACAAACTAGTTTACTTTAAATGAATTTGTTTCAACTTACTCATCTTCAGGGTATAATTTAAACGGTATTTAAAATTTTAGAATAAAAATTCAAATAGAAAACATTTGTTGTCGCGTCATTTCTGACCTGACGATGTCGCCTTTTTATATACTAAAGTGTAACAGTGCTAATGCTTTTAAGTTTATTGCAATGCTAAAAAAATTTAACATTTATATATTAATTTACGATATACTCGTAGATAATGGTTCCCAAATAGTGCGCCGATGCGCCTCGAGGGTGCCACAACGGGTAATCGAAGGCGGCGCCAGGGACTTCTAACGACTGAGATATAAAGCACATACTTTATACATATTGCAAGTGAGGGCGCCCTGACAAAATACTAAACCTGGAAGTGCGCCGCACACAAAGTTTGAGAATTGCTGATATAAATAATGTTTAAATTTTTTAGTGTGAAAAAGTAAGTTATTGCACAAAAAGAAAAAAATATATATTAAAGCGGATAATTTTGCCGCCCCTGAAAACATGCCGCCTGGGGCTGTCGCCTCACCAGCTCACCCCTGGGGCCGGCCCTGATGATAAGGTGTTTCTAAAGGCATTTTTTTGTTGCACTAAACAAATGTAAATATCCGGAAAACAGTAACCAGAGCCATTTTTACAAAGTACAACTTTTTTGTGTAGAAAGTATAGGGGAGTTGTTAGTTAGATGGTAAATACAGATAAAAACAAAAAGTTGGGATGTTTTAGAGAAATTTAAATGTGTAGCAAATAAAATTTTAAATATGTCCTCTAGTTCACAGATACAAATTAATATCAGATCCCAATAGCTGATGTCTAAAAACCTCTAGATACCGAGATTTATTAAAATATTTTGAAAAATATCAAAAATTATATAAATACATTAAAATTACTTTTTTCACTTTGACATCACTGTATCTTCATTATTATTTAATTTTATTTTGGATGCAGGTATTTTTGGTTAAATCCTAATATTTTAGCATAGGAAATCTGAGGTTTGTTTAAGTACCATTAATTAGCGGACACCCTACAGACAAATATGTACCTTTATATTATTGTCTTGGCTTAGCAAAACACTATAACACAATTTTTGTTTTTGTTACTTCTGCTTTGTGAACAGTTACTAAAAACATTTTACCAGATTCTCCCTTAGCTGTACTCTAACTACAAAACAACAAAATAAAACAAAAATTAAAAGAATAAAAAAATATATTTTCTAAAAAAGATACAAAATACTAATAAGAACTATGTATATCATGCAAAGCAAAATTTTCTACTAGACGGCAGCTCACTATAAATATACCTGAATTTCTTCAGGTCTAAAACTTGTGGGCTCCAGGTCTCTAATGTCGTCCAGCAGAAACTCAATTTCGTCAGGGCTGTAGAGAAGATCTGATACCGAATTAATATAACGGCCTGGCTCAGACTGCATGTCACTCCACCCTTAAAGCTGAGGCTCTGCCCCGCACCAATCCATTTTCCCCTTCCTAAAAAAATAATAATATTGTTATATATAGAGGATATTTTCTTATCCTTATTATAAGTTTTTGAACAATCATTTTATTTTTTTTGTTACATTGAAAAAATTTAGACTCTTTCTTAAATTTTACATTAAAAATAAGGTCTGACGCCACGCCGATTTTAATGAAATTTGGTATACAGGGGTTTTTGGGGCGCTGATTACGAATCTGGAAGAATTTTTAGTCGGACTCGTTTTGTTTTCGAGATATACATCATCAGACTTGATAACCAAAACTAATCTGAATTCACTATTTCCCCCTTCTTTTTGCACTCAATTCTTGATTGAAAGATAAATTGGTACTCAATACTTGATTTCCACCTCTAAAAACTCAATTTTTATGTATTTTCCCGTTTTTCCGATAAAATTGTAAAAATGTTCACTTTAAATCATTTTGATCACAGTAGCCTAGGCGGCGCCAAGGCTACTGCGATTAAAAGTAAAGCTTTACAATTTTATGGAAAAAATGGGTAAAATAAATAGAAAAATGAGGTTTTTGGAGGTGGAAATCAAATATTAAGTACCAATTTAACAAAAACTCAAGAATTAAGTTCAAAAGAAGGGGAAATAGTGAATTTAGGTTAGTTTTGGTTATCAAGTCTGATGATAAATATCTCGAGAACAAAATGAGTCAGACTAAAATTTCTTCAGATTCGTAAACAGCACCCCAAAAACCAAATTTCATTAAAATCGGCGGGAACTCCGGTTTGTAAATAATTACCAAAAATAATGTTAGATTTAGATTACTCCAATCTCGACTCCAAGATCCAAGAGACACTCTACACTATTATTTAGGTGACAGTAAGTAACAAACATTGTTGTTTTCTATATAACTTATTTAGAATTTAGTTAGAATGACCTATGTGTACGTGTTTTAGGTACAAATACCAAAATAAATACTACTTAAGTACTAACCTTTGTAACACTCCAACAAAAATGCATCCCACTTCTGAGCCAGATTCAATCCAAACCTTAAAACCAAGACAATAATGTTAGAATAGTTATGAAATTTTCTCCACAAAGTTTGTTAAATTTATATGTATTTTTCCATTTTT
The DNA here is from genome assembly GCA_014170235.1 of Listronotus bonariensis. Classification (NCBI taxonomy): domain Eukaryota; kingdom Metazoa; phylum Arthropoda; class Insecta; order Coleoptera; family Curculionidae; genus Listronotus; species Listronotus bonariensis. Next base: position 9,832 of record JACEGR010003527.1, on the reverse strand, counting down.
TTTCTGCTGCTATGCCATCCTATCCCTTAACCCATTGCTGACCTAAAAAATAACCAATACTAAAACATACCACTGAAATCAATCTAAATCGCTGGTTGGTAATTTAATAAGAATATGTTAATTTGCCACAAACTGCATGGATTTTATTTTCTGCACAAACATCTATTTAAATTTTCAAAAACGAAACTGAAAATAGGCGGACGCCATAAACACACCGCCATGTTTTTCAAAACTATGGGAAGGGAAAGGGGAAACTCGGTTAGTTAAACGATTTCTTGTAACTTGCTCTAAAGCCCTTTCAAAAAGCTGGTTAAAAGCACATCAAAGATGTAAAAATAAAAATTTTGAAGCACTGAATGATCATTAATTGTGGTAATTATCTAGAAACTGGCCGCAACTCCGATTTTGACCAAAGCGTTACGGGTTTTTATTTTTGGGTGCTGATCACGAATCTGAAATAATTTTTTGACGTAAATGTTTCGTTTCCGAGATATCCATTATCAAAGTTGGTATTTGAAATAACCTTGGTAATTGTAATTGTGGTAATTGTCTAGAAACTGTCCGCAATTCCGATTTTGACAAATTTGGAGATATACGGGGTTTTTGGAGTGTGGATCACGAATCTGAACCAACATTATTTTCACAATATCCCCCTTCTTTTTGCACACAATTATTGATTTAAAGCTGATTTTCACGTTTTAAAACCCTGTTTTTCTATGTATTTTACACGTTTTATCAAATACATTGGGAAGGGTCCCTTTTAAAACGAAGCAAGCCATGCTAAAATTGCTTCGGCGCATTCCCCATAATTGAAAACGATTGGAAGTGAAGCTACGCAATGTAATTCCAAAAAGTGTAAAATACGTAGAAAATTAGGTTTTATAAGGTGAAAATCAAATATTGTGTACCATTTTAACTCCAAATTAAGAATTGTATGCAAAAAGAAGGAGAAATATACAAGGTTAATTTATATATACTTTATTTTATATATATATATATATATATATAAAATAAAGTATATATGACTGACTGACTTTGGAAATATAGTGAAAAGTGAAAATGAGGTTATTGCAAATACCGACTTTGATGATGGATATCTCGGAATCAAAACGTTTCCGACTAAAAGATTCGTAATCAGCGCCCCAAAAACCTCCGTATATCAAATTTGGAGAAAATCGGAGTTGCGGATAGTGTGTTTGGATAGTGATATTTGATTTTAACCTTTTAAAACCTCATTTTTCTACGTATTCTACACTTTTTTGAAGTAAATTGCATAGCTTTACTTACAATCGTTGCAAGTTAGGTGGATACGCCAAAACAGTTTATGCATGGCTTGCTGGGTTTTTAAAGCGAACCTTCGCAACCCATTTGATAAAGATGTAAAATACATAAAAAAATGCGTGCGTGGTTGAAAATCTTCATTTTACCTCTTTGCTGTAGTGTCGGCGTCAAAGAGTTCACAGTGCGGTGCACAAATTGAAAATTGGTGCAGTTCAAAAATAAAAATTAGTTCTGGTTATTGGTTAGTGCTCCAAATTCCAATAGAACAATCTGTCTGGTCTTCGAAAATTAACCCTTTTTTGTTTTGTTACCGAATAAAAGAGGGCGCCCTTAATTTACAAAGTGTTTTTGACAAGTTTTGACACTGACGTTTTAAAGGTTAGGAACATAATGTTCTCTAGTTGTTTTTTCTTTATTTTACAGTGATTTTACATTAGTTAGGTATTTCAAGAATATTTGTGTAAAAATATTTATTTTAGAATGTCCGATAAGGATTATGCTCCCCTTAGTGCAGCTTGTGTAAGAGCACTTAATGACAAGCTGTATGATAAACGAAAAACCGCTGCGTTGGAAATAGAAAAGTATTAAGATTATTTCTAAATCATTTTCTTTTGAGCTCCTATATATTTTTTGCAGAATGGTAAAGGAATTTGCTGCTGTAAATAACACCGGTCAGATTAAGCGCTTGCTTAAAGTATTGGGGCAGGATTTTGCCTTATCACAAAATCCCCATGCAAGAAAAGGTGGATTAATTGGTTTAGCTGCAATTGCGATTGCCCTAGGCAAAGTAAGTGTTCAATTAAAGAATAAAATTTCAATTATGAGAGTAATTAATTTGTTTGTTCACAGGAGACCAGTTGTTATACGGATGAGTTAATAAAACCCATATTAGGTTGCTTGTCAGACCAAGATTTACGAGTTAGATATTATGCTTGTGAGTCATTGTACAATGTTGTTAAAGTCTCTAGAAGTGCGGTGTTACCCCATTTCTCACCTATATTTAATGCTTTAAGCAAAATTGCTACTGACTCAGATCAAAATATAAAGAATGCTTCAGAACTTTTAGATCGATTATTAAAGGTAAGAAATATAAATTTATTACTTAATTGCCTACCCTAATAAACAACACAAATATGTTACAAATGATGTACCATATCTTATTTTTTATTTACATAAATGTTAATCTTAAATGAGCCCTTTATCCAATGCAACAGATTTCTGCTCACTCCAAAATGTTCCACCTTGTCAAAAGCCTTTTTATATTCTAAATAGATAACATCAGTTGGCTGTCCCTCATCAGAATCTTTTATCTAATGATTTGTACTTGAGAGTAAATTTGTAATTACTGATCGACCATGAAAGAAGCCATGCTGAGTCCTAGGCAATACACCATTTTCAACCATATCTTTTATAGTCTTTATGTCTAATTATTTGCATTGGATGATTTTTTTCTTTAATGCATATTTCTACACCGCTTTGTCAATAAGAATCTTGTTTCTTGATAATAAAGCATATTTTGACTTTGACTTTGACATAATGATTCCCAATTCCTTGAATTCCAATCCAATAATTTTTTTCATTGCCTTACAATTATTACTATTAAAGCTAATAGGCCTATAGTTTGTTGTCACCAGACTTCTATATTGGATTTATAATAATTGAATGCTTCCATACTTCAGGTATAATACCACTTTGCATGGATTCATTCATTACTGCAGAAAAGGGATTACTAAGAAGTTTTTCACACTTTGTTAATAAATTGCTGGAATCTCATCAATGCCTGGACTTGAGTCACTCCATATTGTGCAGAAAATCATTCAGATACTTCAACAGGATCGGTCAGAATATGATCTGTGTCTGCTTCTTTTAGTTTTTTCTCTGAAGAATCCAAGAGATCATCAACGTAACCTTGCATTGTGTATTTCTTGTTTAAGTTTGATATTCTGAGTTCTATATTCTGTATATGAAACTTCTGTTTTAGCTGCTTTGTATTTATTCCATAGTTGTCTCTTTCAATCAATTTTCTCAATTTCTTATACAAATATAAAAATATAAAAGTGTCCAGAGGTATCTGGTTTGTTATTATTTTACTATTAATTTTAGCATATGTGCCTCGATATGTGCCATACATGTTGCAGCGATTGGGATCATTAATAACTAACATGAAATTTTCTTGCTCCAGACATTCACCTATAGCGTCATAATCAGCCTTCCAGAAGTTGTGGGCTGCCCCTGCATTTAGGTTTATTTGTGCTTAGGCCTCAATAACCAGATGGTCACCTCGTCCTAAGGGTGCTACAGTTTTAATAGAGGTGATCAGTTTTTTATCACTTGTTATTATCAAATCCACTAATGAACTCTGGTTTTTTCATATTCTTGTAGGAAATTTAACTAATTGATGTGCATTAATTTCTTTATATGCCTTCAGAAAGTCAAATGCCTTCTGATCATTTTGGGAGAAGCTAACTGTGGTCCATTTAATCTCCGAACAGAAAGAGATAGGACAGAAGAAGTGGCTATGTTAATGTGTCGTTTGTTTTAAAATATCTGTTCAAGTAAACCGAGAAAAAATAAAAACAGTTTCGCTAATTTTCGTTTTTTTTTCGAATAATTCCGGAATGGCTGCAAATTTTTAAAATTTTAAAACGAAATATTGTTAAACATTAAAATGCGCAACTTTGCCTTTAATTTAACCAACCCTGTATTTCTTACCGTTTCCGAGATCCTAATGGTGATCCTCGAATTTGTAACACCCTGTATATTGTCTTATGTAATATCCAAACAAATTTATTATTTTTATCATTTGTTAAAAATAAAATTACTTGTATAATGTAATAATATTGTTAAAATGATAAATGCAATTCATGTTTTTTCCTTAGCATTACCATAATATACCTAAGATTACATTCAGCAAAGCAGATCCACTTAAATCAGTCACTAACAGGGACATAGACACACTTGTTGAATAAATAATATACCTAGATTTAGGTTAGACAATATAAGTTACTCTGGTATTTGATATTAATATTTTTTTATTTACTATTATAAATATTACTATTAATATATCTGTATAAATTTCTATTTTTGCAAGTTAATGTTTATGCTTTTATTAGTTTTTACCGTCACTCTTGAATCAATTCCTGGCCTTGCCCTTGATCACTACAATTGAAAATTGAACCTAATTCTATTGCCCTAGTATTAATCGCATGCTCTACAGAAACAACTCCTAATGTTCTTTCATTTGACTCTAAGTTTTTAAATTTATTATATTTGAAGTTTATGTTTGCAAGTTAAAAAAAAAAGTATTGTAAGGCAATTTAATATTTTTTGTCCCAACAGAAAAATCATATTACATTATATTTCTTTATTTTTGAGGTATCCTTTTTGTAGGATATTGTTGCTGAGAGTACGTCCTTTGATCTCGATGGATTTATACCGTTACTCAGGGAAAGAATATACACACGAAGTCCTTTTTCACGTCAATTTGTAATATCTTGGATATCAGTATTAAACAGTGAACCTAGCCTTGATCTTATTAGTTATTTACGAGAAATATTAGATGGATTATTTAGAATATTAGAAGATACTAACCTGGAAGTGAAAAAATGTGTGAAACAACCTTAGGGGAATTTTTAAGAAGTATTAAAAGTGACCCATCCAGAGTAAATTTTGGAGCAATGATTAATATTCTTATAAATCATGCCCAGGAAAAAAATGATGAATTAGTTCAGGTAAATTAGTATTATCTTTAGTGGATATTATTAGTAAATGAATAATTCATGCAATACCTAAGAGGTGTATTCAAAAAATATTTTGTCCTTTTAAAATGGTTGTAATAACTTCTTACTTCAATAATACTCCTTTCTTGAACTTGTATTGTCTTTATTTTTAACATTGGAAATCCAAGAAACTAGTATAATTGAAAATATAACATTGTCTAACACCTTAAAAAAAACGTAACTTCTTACTTAGTAAATTTTAAGGATACTCTTAGGGCCCCCACAGACGTGCAGGTGTACCCACGGTCTACCGTGAGTATACCCACGGTCTGCCCACGGTAGACCTGTACAGTTTTTTATTCAGGTAGACCTGAGACCTGAGCGTGTGTGGGGCAATCAGGTATAACTGTACAGTTTTAACTGCACAGTTTTAACTGCACAGTTTTTTTCTCCGTTCGGCCGAAACACTACTCGGGTAGACCTGAGACCTGAGCGTGTGTGGGGCAATCAGGTTTAACGGCACAGTTTTTTCCTTCGGTCGGCCGTAAACAGATTTCTTTTAATGAATAATAAAGTTTAACAGGTAAAGGATATAATAATTAAAAATTATATAATTTAAATAAATGTTTAGGTTAAATGACAAATACGGTATTGCTGTGCCACAATATATGTAAATAGTTTCGTTTTATTTTATTGTTTTTTATGGATATACAAGGTGGTTTAAAATTGTGAAATATAACTTTGAAAAAAAAAAGAATATATTTTTGAGACTACCTACTATTCTAATAGTAATTAATAATAATTAAAAATAAAAAAACGTAATTAAAAGTTTAAAATAATTTTTTCCATTGATTATGGTTTGAATAACTTAAGGTTAACGTAAAAGAACAAATAAAAAAATATTTTTACAATTACGTAGAAAGAAAAGAGATTTTTTAAAATAAAAGCGTTAAAAAGAACCGCCTTATGATATACAGGGAGATCCAAAATTACGAAAATGGTATTTTGCCAATATAAAAAAATTTATTATGAATATTTTTGTATGTACTTACTTATTTAAATACTAATACGTAATAGAAATTTTAATTTTTTGTTAAATAAATCGTTACCCTTTGGATAATATTTACATGCATTTTAACTTAACTTAATAAGGTTTGCATATGTGAAGATTATTTTAGTTAACACTTAATTTTCCCGAGTAATCATAAATGATAAAAAATGTATAAAACTTACTTTTTAATGCTTTTGTATTAAGTTGTTTCCAAATATATTTTTCATTTCTTTTTTATTTTTAAAAATTTATTTTTGCGATTTTGAACCACCCTGTATATCATATCATTTTCTTTAAAATCTGTTATTACTTTCACATAGTGATATGCAATTAGTCAAAGATCCGAATAAGAAGCGACCTTTCCCCATCTGTTGTCGTTTAAACACTTTTTTATATATTTGAAACAAAAAACCGCTATTGGTTGGCTAAAAAGTTATGGTAAAAAAATAAATAAAAAAAAAAAAACAACTTTTACCTTTTTAAGTATAGGTCCGAGTTGGGAGCAGTGGCGGATCCAAGGGGGGCACCAGGGGCAATTGCCCCCTTGACTACTTTTTAAAAAATAATATTAATTTAAATAAAACATTAAATCAATATTTTATTTACCTAACTTTTAATTTAAAGAAAAGCCATCGAATATTACTTCCTTATTTATTAGAGCATTATTTTTCTTCAAGAACACACTCTACTTGATTCCCAGTTTTCTTTGGCCACGTCGCGTCGGTCGCGTGATGTTTGTGCAACGCGCTTTTGACGAATGAGGAGACAGATGAATCGCGGGGAATCACCGCCGCCAGCCGCGAACATGATTTGTTTTAGTATTTATTATAAACTTGGCGAGGTAGTGAAACTCTTCTTTTTGTTTCGTATAATTTTGGTGAATTTAATACTTGTGTTCTGAATAAACTAAATATTTTAAAACTATATATACTATATTATTAAGATTTAATCGTAAGTATTTTTAAAAAATATTTAATTTTTAATTTGTTAGTAAAATTTTGGTAGTTTAGTACTTAAGGTAATCTATTTTATTTTAGTGTGTACCTAATCTGAATTATGGAACCTTCAAGGAAGAAGCAGAAAACTATGGATTTTTTTTTTAAAAAGCAAGACAATATACCTACGTTATCTACTACTAATGAATCCAGTGGTCCCTCTTCAAGTCGTGGTACGCCGTTAATGCCAACTGCAAGGACCAATCTCCTAATAGTTCCTGAACCGAAAGTCGCCGCCGCCGGGGCAGCCGTTGCTTTTCAGGAAACGGAGGAAATTGACTCATCTGTTACTCATAATGATATTGGATTTTATATTCAAAACAAGGCAAGTTTAACTGATTTTATAAAAAAGAGTTGTTGCAAAATCCTTTTGTACCACCAAAAAACTATACTTTTCCATATTCAGAAAAAAATTACATGAAAAAATAATAAAAAGATATTTAAATTATAACCATTTGGATAAATATACTTGGCTAGTTTATTCTCCTATTGAGCAAGGCTTATTTTGTCGATTTTGCTCGCTTTTTGCATCTGAAGTTGTAGGTGATAGCCGGTGTGAAACAAAAGCAAACATTTTGGTTAAAAAAGCTCTAAAAAAATTTGATAAGCTTCTTGGCAAGGATGGCTACTTAGAAACCCATCAAAATAATGTATATCACAAAACAGCCATTGGAAAAAGTATAGACTTTTTAAGAAGTTTTGATAAGCCTGAATTCGATATTCAAAATCAACTTTCAACTGCAAGATCACAACAAATTCAGGAAAATCGAAAACGATTAGGGCCTATTATTGATACAATAATTACCATGGCGAAACAAAATATAGCTTTTAGGGGTCACAGAGATGACGGATTCTTAGATTTGCCATCAGATTCTCCAGAACAGTCGATTACAAATGAGGGTAATTTTAGAGCTCTTCTTAAAATGAGAATTCGCGCGGGTGACAATAATCTCAAAAATCATTTGGAAACTGCCAGCTCACGAGCTACATACATATCTAAAACGACGCAGAACACCATAATTGACTGTTGTGCTAAAGAAATTTTAAGCATAATTAGAAACTTTGTTAATGAGTCGAAGTTTTTTGCCATAATGTTTGATGAAACGACAGATATTTCTGCAACATCCCAAATAACTATTATTTTAAGATATGTTTATAAGTCAGAAATAAAAGAGAGTTTTATTGGCTTCACTGACGTGCATGAACTCAATTATGGAACGGAGTTTAGTATCGAAAATGAACCTAAAATTGATGGTGTACGATTGGGCCAGTCTGTATTAAGCATACTGGAAAACAACTTTTTCGACATAAATAACTGTGTCGGAATCTGCACCGATACATGTAGTTTGATGACATCTGTCCAAAAGGGTGCTGTAGGTGAAATTCAAAAGAAAGCTAAAGCTGCAGTTAAAATACCTTGTTATAGTCATTCTTTAAATTTAAGTTTATCAAAATGTATAAAAGTTCAAGGTATTAGAAATTGTTTTGGAATTATAAGAGAAGTTATTGCCTTTTTCCATGCATCTGCAAAAAGAAGTTATTTATTTAAAAACACCTAGATACCAAATTGGGTAGTCTTTGTGATACGCGATGGGTAGAACGGCATGAAACTTCTCTGTACTTCCAAAACAACTTCGTGAATATTATAGAGGTACTAGATAATATAAAGAACTGGAATGACAATGTTTCTAGTCCCAAGGCCAACATTTTATTAAATAGTTTATTAACAGGTTCGTTTATAACTGCTTTAAAATGCATAAATGATATATTCTCAACAACAATAGTATTGAGCAATCTTTTTCAAAAACAGAGCTTGGATTTAGTTTCCGCTGAAAATCTAATTACTGATCTTATAAAATTATTAAAAACAAAAAGAGAAAATGCTGATATTAACTTTAATAAAATATGGAATGACATATCAATTCTGGCCGAGAAATTTAGCATTACTTTACAAAAACCTAGAATAGTATCGCATCAAATAACAAGATCGAATTATAATGTAGAAACTGTTGAAGAATATTATCGGATAAGTTTATACATTCCACTATTAGACGACATAATTTCAGATTTAAATTTTCGTTTTAGTGATAAAACATTAATAGTTTTTAATCTCTCAATTTTATTGCCAAATAATTTACTTAAGTCCGATGATGAAACCATTACTTCTTGTGCAAGTAGTTTGTGGAATACATATAAGCACATATTATCTAGCGACAATATGTCTACCTCTGAAACAGTTTTTAATTCTGAAATTATGCTCTGGAAAATTAAACTCGTAAGGGAAATCGGCAACGACCAAAATAAAAAGAGTGAACTTTATGTAAATGTAATAGATATTTTTAAATTATGTGATAAAGAGATTTATCCAAATTGTAACGTCCTACTGCAAATATTAATTACTCTTCCAGTTAGTGTAGCGTCAGCTGAACGAACCTTTTCAGCTTTACGCAGATTAAAAACATGGCTAAGAAATAGAATGTCGCAAGAAAGACTTTTAGGATTAGCATTACTACATGTACATTTAGATCTAGATATTAGTATAGAAAATTTAATCAACTGTTTTTCAAAATCAAAACGTAGGTTAGATTTTGTTTTGTAAAAGAGAGAGAGATTAAGATTAAAATGGTTATATTAAGTTTTGTATAAAGAATTTTTCTAATATTCAGACTTCAACTAAAAATGTACGTTGTTACCTTCTGAAAATATATGCTTTTACTTTAAAAATCTATCAACTACATTTTTTATATACCAGCAAGTGCCCCCCTTAGTGAACTTCTGGATCCGCC
>JACEGR010003526.1:0-103300 GCA_014170235.1 Listronotus bonariensis | reverse complement strand
TTCAAAAATCGGTCACGAAACTTAAGGGGGTGATTCTACTTGACAAAAATAAGGGTAGAGCTTTATATAAATTTTTTTCAAAATGTTATTCGTTTTCAAGTTACAAGCTGTGAAAGTTCAATTTTTATTTTGGTTTTTTGCCATATTGCATTTATTTTTTAACCAATCCAGTTGATATTTGGCACACAAATCGAGCTAAAATTTTAAGACAAAAGTACTTTTTTTTAAATACCGCCAGAGGGCACTTTACCTAAAACTTAATTTTTTTACATCATAACTTTTTATTTTGACAGATATTATAAAGCTGGGGGCGCCATTTAATAGACAATCAAAAACTTAAAAATACGGTACTCTTTATTAAAGTCGATAAACCTCACCGTTTAGGTTTCAATAGACATCAAAGTTTTCATCAATGTCAATCAAATTACCTACATACATACAGGTGTCCAGTAACTCAGCCGACAACTTTGCAGGGCGATTCTACAATAAAAATAAGAAAAAACTTCATATAAACATATGTCCTAAACGTCTTAGTTTTTGAACTACAGTGTGTTAAATATTTTAAAAAATTATAATTTTTAACAACCCGTAGTTCAAAACTAAGACGTTTAGGACATATGTTTATATGAATTTTTTCTTATTTTTGTTGTAGAATCGTTTGGTTAAGTTTGTAGGTTGAGTTACTGGACACCCTGTATGTATGTAGGTAATTTGATTGAAATTGATGAAACCTTGATGTCTGTTGGTGCCTAAACGGTGAGGGTTATTGACTTTAAAGAGTATCTTATTTTTAAGTTTTTGATTGTCTATAATAATACGCCCCCAGCTTTGGCATATCTGTCAAAATAAAAAGGTATGATATGTAAATAATTTTAAGTTTTAGGTAAAGTGCTCCTGGCGGTATTTAAAAAAAAGTACTTTTGTCTTAAAATCTCAGCTCGATTTGTATGCCAAATATCAACGTGGATTGGTTAAAAATGAATGCAATATGGCGAAAAAACCAAAATAAAAATTGAACGTTGATCGGCTTGTAACTCGAAAACGAATGACATTTTGAAAAAAATATATCTAACCCTATTTTGTCAAGTAGAATCACCCCCCAAGTTTCGTGATCGATTTTTGAATCACCCTGTATATATATACATATATTTATATTTATATATATATATATATATATATATATATATATATATATATATATATATATATATATATATATATATATAATAATTTATAAGAAAGCAGTGGACTTAAACAATTTTTCGTTCATGACATTTAATCAATACCGCTCGCTTGAAGGCTCGTAGTATTGTTATAAATATCATTTACAAAATTTCCAAGCAGCTAACTTTCATACAAACGCAAAGGGGGAATATGGTGAATTTAGGTTAGTTTTTTATTTAAGTTTGATGATGACTAGCTCGATAACGAAACGTGTCCGACCAAAATGTCTATTAGATTCGTATTCAGCATCTCAAAAGGCCCCCTTTTACCTAATTTCAATAAAATGATGTCCGGTTTCTGAATAATTACCCATTTTTTTAAAGGTTTATCCACTTTGTTTTTACTATTTCTTTAATTATAAAGTATAAGAGTACCATTATAGAACTACTAAATAAATTTATTAAACAGTAATAAGATGTAGGTAAACTTAATAAATACACATGACAAGTTACGGGCAAAGTAATCGATGACTTGTCAATAAGAACTTGAGTTATTTGTGGTAAAATGGAGAGGATGTTTTACCTGGCAGGAGATAAGGCAAATTGGTGTAATTTTATCGACGTAGCGGGGACGAAAATAATGTTTTTTTTTCTTTTAAATGACTTTTGTTAAATAACAAGGTGTTTTTGTTGTCGATGTTTTCCCTTTTGTATCTTACAGTTACATAATGATAAATAAAAATATTATCTGTACATATACAGTGTGTCCCAGGATAGGTGTTACAAAAACAACAAAAGGACTAAAAATTTTTGAATTTTAAAACGACATTTTGAAAAAACCAGTCGTGTGTTCCTTGTCGCGAAAAGAGTCACCAAATACTCATCCTCTACTTATGAGCGGCCAAGTTTTTACAGAGCAAGTACACCTTTAATCTTGTGGGTGTCACATTTGAAAGTAACCTCAACTGGCATAAACACATTGTATCTATAGCCACGGCAGCTTCAAAAAGCTTGGATTTCTCTTTCGAGCCAAAAAGTATTTTTCCTCTTCTAATTTAGACACTATGTATGTGTCCCAAATCCGACCTCCCTTGGAATATTACTCTCATATCTGGGGCATGGCGTCCCCACAACCCTAAGCATTCTTGATTCCATTCAAAGAAGAGCTATTCGTCTCATTAATGATCCTTCACTTACAGAAAGGCTTCTCTTTCTTGCCCATCGTGGGGTTGTGGGGGATTTATCGCTTTTTATAGGTACTTCCATGGCTTCTGCTCTGAACAATTGTCCAGTATATTTCCTCCACTCACGGTTCTGGTTCCCACCAGAGAAACTCGTGGTGCCGCGCATATTCATCCCTATACGGTCCAACTGGACGGGCCTCGAACTTCCCATTTTGTTCGTTCTTTTATCCCTAGAGTTTCTAGAATGTGGAACCTGCTGCCCGCGGAGGTCTTTTCTTCCCCCCAAATCTTCAAGTATTTAAGTCCCGTGTCAACAAACTCCCTCTTACCTCGCTTAAGACACCAACGGTACGTTAGTATTTAGGGTTTTAGCCTTCTTGGTTTGTCCAAAGATAAAAAAATAAGCAAAATCAAAACCTCTCCGTCCCTTCTATAGTGCTTACGTAATACTTGAACGTCCCCGTAAGGTAAAAATCCAGCATATATGCGATACTTTTTGGGACGGAGGTAAACTTTACCTGCACGCCTGTAAGGTTACGTTTATATCATAGGCAAATGGGGCGCCAGCCCTTCCCGAGAGAGGGTGTGGGTCAGGACAGGTAAGAATTCCTATAATTGACACTAATAATTTGTATACCACTTAATCAGTGAATAAGAAGATTACATTTTGTAAAATGTACTTCGTATTTGTCAAGTGTATAATATGTAAATATTTTTTGATGGAATAAATGTTTCGTAATTAATAATTTTTTTAAAATAGACCAACATTTTATTTCGATACCTTTACTTTAAAGAAAACATTTGCGCCCCGTTTACCTTTACGATTTTATTGACCCCAAGATCCCTGCGCCCCATTTACCTGTTCAATAAAACTTTAGTGAAGGCCTTGGACCCCGTTTACCACCGCCGACTTTTGTGGGGATGCCCCTTTGATGCAAGCAAAATGAAATAAAATAATTCGATCTACACTATTTTATTTAAAACAATATTTTAACAAAGGTTTGGTTATTTTAAAAATAAATATTAGCCACACTTTAAAATTGAAAGAATCGTATTAAAATATTGCTGAGTCATGCAAATCCAATATTGGTTAGCTTGCTTTTTCGACCGTTAAAAATTTAACTTTATGGCAAAATAAAAATAAAATTCTTTTCGCATCATATTTGATTTAATTCATATTGCAAATAATTTACAAAGCCAGATATCTATACTTATGTACTGTATGTCAAATATAAATTGACAAGAATATCAGTTTATTGGGTAGTTCTGTAGTTTTGAAATCAGTAATCAGATTTTTATTATTTCATTAAAGTGATTTAAAAAATACAAAAAAGTTTAAACACCAAACTAAAATGACGTTAAAAATGCTATAGGTAGTCCAGGAGGTAGCCAAGATCGTTTAACTAGGTAAGGTTGCCTCGTAAGCCTTGCAACATGGCGGACCATACGTCACATATGTATTTTGCTCATTATTTAATAAAGTTTTTAACAGTGTAGTTTGTGTTTTTTGTCAATATTAAAGAAATACTTTTAAATACTGTTAATTCCAGTTGTTACCGTAATTTCTTTATTTCCTATTAATAAATTATTTAACAATGATTATTCTAGCTGATTTTTAAATATTGTATATCGCGCTCTTTCGCCCTCATAGTATTATCCGTCTAGACATCCTTGTTGGCGCCAAGGAACCAGCAGTGCGGTACATATGTGACGTAATGAGGCAACCTTACCTAGTCAAACAATCTTGGGAGGTAGCAACGTCGGGAAAACATGTTGTTCTCTCTCCTCTTTTGAGTAGATCCTCGGCTGTCTGGCTGGCCGTAGCGGTTACGTTGGCGCTCAGCTGTGACCTTGACATTCAGAGCTGTCACTGATATGTCAACAAATGCAAACATTGGAGATGTATTATCGTGCTAAGTTTAATCAAAATATACCGAAAGGTTCAGAAATTAGAAGGGGGACGACTGTACAGTTAGCAATAATAAAAGTGTCTGATATAAAAAAATATGTTAGGTAAACCTATCTAAAGACAAGAGATTGAAAGTAAGGTTTTTTAAAGGCGCGCTTGTGACTGCTCCGGTTGTATCGGCAAGCGTCGATCTCCGGAGTTAAGCAGTGAAGTGCGCGCCCATAACTTGGATGGGTGACCAGCATTGTGGGTTTTGGGCAACGGCACGCGGTGTTCTGCTCGGGGGTGAACAAACGGACCGAGCAACAACCATCCAAGTTATGGAATGAATGGTGTGTGAATGGGAAGGAGTAGGGGTCAAGGTACAATAAGCCTTCAGGCTGCAGTGCACCACCTAGAGGGGCGGTCGTCGGGCCTGGGTGGGATGACCCCGAAAGGGCAAAAAAAAAAGTTTTTTTTAAATGTTTTCAAAACCTTGGATTATTTCCTGGCGAACTAATAAACGCAGCCACTACCCCTACCAGACAGCCCCATATCAAAAAATTAGTTGACCTAAAATTCTTTTTCGAAAACGTTGCTACCTCCTATACTACTACTGATTTTTCAATTTAAACATTTTCGAATTTTAGATAATAACAAAGTTGCCAAAAACTAAAATTTTTGTTTTCTTAAATCAATCTTTTATAAACATTTTTTGTTTTCTTTTTAAGTCGGTGAGACAGCGAAACAAGAGTCTTTTTCTTGGTTGGTTACTTTATTTATTCTTGGCTCTGGACCCTTTCGGTCCAATTTACCAGCACATTTGGGGGAAAATCTGGATAGTCGAGCTCGTAACTCCCAGAAATTCCCAATTCTTTCACTATTTATTTATCTTGAAATTATGAAGTGGCATGAATTTCGGCCATCTTCCCTGGAATTGCTACTGGTATCGCGCATAACCGGTTTCTTTCATTGCTGACCCCCCCCGCGCGACGCCCGCCTCTATTTTCCGCCATTGGAAAACACCGCGTGCAGCACGCCAAACAGGAAAAATCAGGTTATAGGAATCTTCACTCACAGCGCCTAGTTTCAAAAAAGATGCCTTCTCAAATACCACGTGAGAGCCGCATGGACTCCCTTCCAACGTCCTACCACGACCGAGAACGAACGGAAACTGAGTCTTTTTCTTATTTATTTTTCTAAAACCCAGTGGCGGCTCGCGGGTCTGAAAACAGGCGTAGTGCAGGAAGGGAAAAAAGCGCATTTACCATTTTAGGAAAATTGAAAATACTCAACTATCAAAAGTCTAAGTAAAAGTCTTGATGTCTAAACTTACCTAAATTTTATACACCAAATCAATCCTATCTTTTAATGCAGCAAATTTATCAATTATAACTTCATTAAATGGTTGACTTTTTATCAGTTCCTGTAAAAGCTCCTTTTGAATTGAAATATTGGCCAAAGATAAAAGTCTATCTTGGGATATAGTGTTTCTTAAGAAAGTTTTTAACGCTTAAGACAAGTACAACTCCGTTCCACTGACACGCTTGTCGAAGGTATCGTTAAAATTAGCGAAAAACTTTTATACGCCTCGGTAAAAATGTCTTTATTTGCGCCAACTTGTTTCACTAACTGCTGCAATGAAATATTTCCATAACTTTCATCAGCAAATATTAGGCTAAGTTCATTTTTGAGCCGCTGATTTTTTGGAAATGATTCGGCATATATCTCCAATAAATTTTAAAAAGAATCAGTGCGAAAAGTTTGGTTGTACTGGCCAAACTTTGCAGTACCAGCAAGACAAAAAAATTTAAGTTTGTAACAATCTTCGAATCTTCTGTACTGTCCTTTAATTTCTTCCTGTAAAAAATCACTGTCGCGAATAATACTCAAACGGAAACAATCGAAATAATACGTTGAAACCAACAAAACGACCAAAACCTATATTATCTGCACAAAATTATCTGTTTAAGGCTAGCAATTTACCAAGCAATACACCTGATACTTCCACCCGCGATTCTGGCCGCCGGCAAGCTATAGCGTTGTTATGGCAACGGAGCATCAAAGCGTAAACAAAACCTCACATGAGGTGTATACTTCGGTCCGTTTTATATTTGCAATACACTTGCTGATGGCGGATTGCGATGTCGCATTGCCGAAAGCGGAGGAAAGCGACTCGCGCCAGCGGTTAATTTATATGCTAGTTTTTCCATGGCGAATTTTACAAATAAGGAATAGAAATGAGAAAAATGAATTGAATAATAGTAATATGTTTTTTTATGTTTTATTATTTATTTTTGGTGAAGTGGCACTTCACTTACTACACCTGAATAGCCACCACTGCTAAAACCCAGTATATTTTCACTCATATTGACAAACTACTGACACGTAAGAATTTAAAAACCGTAGTAAGTTTTAGAAAAATACCTCTGCCGATTTTTATTATTATTTCAAGAAGTTTTATAAAACCACTCATATTTTACTTGTATAATTTTTAGCTTGACGACGTTTTCCGCTTCGTTTCGAAACTATATCTTTTCTAAATAAAAATTGTGTCATGTCCTTATTCAATCCCTTGAACATTTTAGATCATTGCATTTTTCATAAGGACTTATATCTACTTATTCGAAATTGAAAATTCGCAACAAAATGAAAGTTGTATTTGTGTGTATTATGCGAGACAAACAAATTTTTGTATATTTAAAATAGTGACACGTTTTACGGTTTATCATTGTTTTTAATAAAGTCCCATGGAGATTTTTGAAATCTAAAGAAATAATGATAAAGAAAAAATCTACAGTTTGTCTAGTAGTGGGGAGCCCACGATGCTAAATGGGGATTTACTCGAGCGTCATTGGGTTGCAGAGCTTAGATAATAGTTGGAAAATAATGTAATATAATGTATACCTTTTTATCGGTGGGGAAAGCGGCTATAGATTTTTAAATATGTCAAAAAAAAACTTTTTTATTTCGGCTTGTGGAAATCGTTCGGATCGTAAAGGATTATACAGGGTGATTAAAAAATCGATCACGAAACTTAAGAGGGTGATTCTACTTGACAAAATAAGGATAGAGCTTCATTTAATTTTTTTTTAAATGTTATTCGTTTTCAAGTTACAAGCCGTCTAAGCTCAATTTTTATTTTGGTATTTTCGCCGTATTACATTTTTTTAACCAATCCAGTTGATATTTGACACATAAATCGAGCTATGCAGATTCTAAAATTTTAGGACAAAAGTACTTTTTCTAAATACCACCAGAGGGCACTTTACCTAAAACTTAAAATTTATTTACATCATTACTTTTTTATTTTAACAAATATCGAAAAGCTGGGGCTCCATTTTATGGACAATCAAAATTTTAAAAAATAAGGTACTCTATTAAAGTCGATAAACCTCACCGTTTTGGCACCAATAGACATCAACGTTTTCATCAATTTCAAACAAATTACCTACATACATACAGGGTGTCCAGTAACTCAACCAACAAACTTTACGGGGCGATTCTACAACAGAAAATAAGAAAAAAACTTCATATAAACATATGTTCTAAATGGCTAAGTTTTTGAACTATAATGTGTTAAATTTAAAAAAATATATTATTTTTAAATTTTTAACACCCCGTAGTTCAAAAACTAAGACGTTTAGGACATATGTTCATTATATTTATTATATTAATAAAAATTAGTATAAGGCAACTTTTTATGCACTATAGAAGATTTAAAATGCTTTTTTTATTATTTTAAGCAATGATCCCGTTATTCCAAACACAAAGGGTTAGTAGAAAAAAGGTGGATTATCTTAACAACCGTCAAATTGGGTTAGATCGTTTTTAAGATTTAGATAATTGAACATACCTAGTCGTTTTTGTATTAATTTTGAAAGAAGCATGATGCCATATCTCCGAAATGAACAAGCAGGTCACAATAATTTGGTTGATATAAATCAACCAAATTTTGACAGTTTCTGAGATAATCCACCGTTCCGGTTTTTCTACTAACCCTTTATATAAAGCCAATCTGATTATAGAAAAACGGCCCAGTTGTACTTGATATTTCGATAGATTTAACAAATTTTATTGTTAGGAAATTACTAATGCCAAAATTAAGTTTGTTAATATATTAATGTTAGCAGTGAAAAAATTCTATATATACCTCAGGTGTGAAAGCTATTATTTACCTTGAACATAAGATATAAAATACTCATTAAAAAATAGCTCACTTCTCACCTTGGGTATATAATATACTATTTACTGGACTATAATAAATAATAGTTTTAAAAAACTAAAAAAAACGCTTTTATATGCAACCGAACTAAAAATTAGAAAATAATTTTTTATTACAAAGAGTTTGTATTACAGTAATAAAAGGTCAAACAATGAATCATAATTATATACCTCAAAATAGAATTATAATAAAATTTAAGATAATAACAGAATAATTCACTTCAGAGTAAAAAGCGTGGGGTGCATTTTACTATTTTTTCATAACTTTTCCCTCATAGATATTTACAAATGAAATAATTATAACATTTAATATATTAAGCACCCCACGCTTTTATTCTAAAGTGAATTATTCTGTTATTATCTTAAATTTTATTATAATTCTATTTTGAGGTATATAATTATGATTCACTGTTTGACCTTTAATTACTGTAATGCAAACTCTTTGTAATGGAAAATTATTTTCTAATTTTAGTTCGGTTGCATATAAAGCGTGTTTTTAGTTTTTAAACTATTATTTATTGTTCATTTTTAGTTCGATAAGTATATCAATTAGTTTTCTGCGGACATGCGATATTGAAATGTTTCACGAACTATTTCGTATTCTAATCATTTTATTTAAAAGCTTCACTGTTGCATGGGGTTTCAGAACGCAACTACACCGAACAAGTTTCTGTCAGCCTTATGCTGAGAGTACGTCCGAAACTGTACGCATGCGCAAATCGCGCACTAGCTCTTTCTCTGTTACTCTCCTATAGAAAATCTATAAAGGAATTTATTTATCCTGGCGATCCTAATCAGGATAACGGAATACTGTTTGCAGATTATTGCATTGTCATGGGTCCTTGATACGTGTACAAAGTTTCAAAGAAATCGAATCGCTGGAAGTTGGTAAAAATTAAGCTTAAAGATTCCGTTACATACATACATACATACATACAACCCAAGCTAATAATAAAAGCGTGTTAAAAAATGATACAAGAAACATTATAATAAAATCCAAAAATGTAATTCTTACTTCCTACCTTTTTAGATTCTGTCCTAGCTTAAACCCTTATAATTAAATCACCCTAAATTTTCAATGGGAAACGAAGAAATTTTTGCAAACGGGTATCAACGCGAAAAACAAAGGTTAAGAAATATTTATTTGGATATTTTCTACAGTATAATCCCAAAAAATGTTTTTTTTTTCGTAGCCTATTAAGTGGGGTATCGTTGAAAAGGTCTCTTATAGTGCAATAAAGATATAATGGAATATTTAAGAAGTAGAAAAAGAGAGAAACGGATAAAAAGAGCTTAAATTCTTTAGAAGGGTATAAAATAAAAAATAACATGTAGAATTAAAACGGCTCCATAAACAGAAAAAAATAATATTTTAACTCTGTTGTCAGGTACTAAAATGTGACTTTTCATAAAATTACTATTTTCCCGTGGGAGAAAAGTTAGTTCTTTTTCCGAACATAATATGCACGTAATTAAAGATACATATTTAGACAGGGTGAGTTTTTTCGAAAAAAAAGTTTTTTTTTAATATTTAACACACCGTAGTTCAAATACTAAGACGTTTAGGACATATGTTTATATGAAGTTTTTTTCTTATTTTCTGTTGTAGAATCGCCCCGTAAAGTTTGTTGGTTGAGTTACTTTATACCCTGTATGTATGTAGGTAATTTGATCGAAATTAATGAAAACTTTGA
The DNA here is from genome assembly GCA_014170235.1 of Listronotus bonariensis. Taxonomy (NCBI): domain Eukaryota; kingdom Metazoa; phylum Arthropoda; class Insecta; order Coleoptera; family Curculionidae; genus Listronotus; species Listronotus bonariensis. Next base: position 93,147 of record JACEGR010003526.1, on the reverse strand, counting down.
TGTCTATTGGTGCCTAAACGGTGAAGTTTATCGACTTTAATAAAGAGTACCTTATTTTTTAAGTTTTTGATTGTCTATAAAATGGCGCCCCCAGCTTTGCGATATCTGTCAAAATACAAAAGTTGTGATGTAAATAAATTTTAAGTTTTAGGTAAAGTGCCCTCTGGCGGTATTTAAAAATAGTACTTTTGTGTTAAAATTTTAGAATCTGCAAAGCTCGATTTGTGTGCCAAATATCAACTGGATTGGTTAAAAAATAAATGCAATATGGTGAAAAAACCAAAATAAAAATTGAACTTTGACGGCTTGTAACTCGAAAACGAAAGACATTTTGAAAAAAATATATATAAAGCTCTACCCTTATTTTGTCAAGTAGAATCACCCCTTAAGTTTCGTGATCGATTTTTGAATCACCCTGCATATTTTTAGTATGTTCCAGGGTATATTCCAAAGAAACATTTTCCTATCTTTTCAACAGCAAATTATCAAGCCAATCCCTATATTTTGTTAAATAATCCAGTATAAACATGTTGCGGCGTATAGGCGATAATCCCCTAATATACCAAATGCAAACATGGGGGCCGAAATTCCTCAAATCTCCGTATGCCACACATTAATCCTTTATTGGTAAAAAGGTATTAATGGCAAACACAGGTATAAATGTACATTAATTTATTAGAAAGGCGAATCAAATTTAAGTTTTTATACAGGTTTTGTAAAGTGCTGATTCTATGTGATTTTAAGAAAAAGATTAACCCACAGCCTTCTTAAACTATGAGCCGTGAAGTCAGAAAGGCAACGTTGCAAACAACACTGTACAGTAGGAATATTGAAATGAGTTCCTAATAGATTACATGCTAAATATAATTAATTTTTTAAGTGTTTTAAACAAAACATAGGTCTTAATTTTTTTAGGATGTTTTAGACAACACATAGGGTAAGGCGGGGCTAGTTGAGCATAGAGGTAAGTTGGGCAATCAAAATATCTCAAAAACTACCGACCGCACGCGAAAGCATCAAATAGCATAAAGAAGAAGCTGCGCAAGGGAAACTCATTGTGCGACCACTAGTGGTGACGCGGCGATCGAGAAAAGTATCCGTGCGCATTGGTTATTTTGTGATTAAAAAGTAAAATAATTGCAAGCCGGAAAATTGTATCTGTGATAGTTGAATGTATTCCGTTCTCAATCAGGTAAGTGTTATTCTTAAGTAAATTTATTGCAGTTTCATTATGTATAAAGATTTTGGATATAGTTCTAACCGGATTTCTAATAAATTTACTTTTCCTTTAAAATTTCAGGTTGGGGTTTGTTGACCTACAACTAACCCCACGGTTTTAAGTATTAAATGTTTTATTTTTTTTTATTTTTTGGGATACGGACTTATAACAGTAAGACTACTAGAGTCTCCTCAGGATTTAAAAGAGGCTGCAACCCGAACTTTGTACAAGCAACAAAGAAAACGACCTGACCTATCTAACTTACAAATTTTCTCTGGAAATAGTTTGACCATACCCAAGAAAAGGAGCCAAATCAAACAGAAGATAGAGAAAAGCTGCCATTTTAACAAATACAGAAGGCATTACAAGAGAAGCAAAATAAAACTGCCTAAAAGATTTAAAAACAAAGATGAATTGATAGGTATTAAATTCAATGGTTCAAGCTAGGCACGTTGCTGTTTTATTAATGAGATTTGTTGTTTTGTCACTATAAGATTATAAATATAAAAAGCAAATTGTCAAAATGTATTTTTATTGTTAACGTATCTAACATTCAAGCCATGACTTGACTATACTTTCTAAGTGCTCCACTAGCCCCATACCCTTGCTCAACTTACCTCACCTATGGGGTACGTTGGGCATACTTGACTATCTACATTAAAATAGATGTAGCTCCTAAATGTGACGTATTAGAAAATAATTACTATGGACACTATTAATAAGGGATAAATTGCTAATCCATCAGTATGCATTATAAGCCATTAAGACTTATTTTTGAGGAGCAATAACCGATCAAGTGAAAAATTGCTCAACTAGCCCCGCCCTACCCTAGGTATAATTTTAAATACTATAGTTGTCCTAAAAGCAATAATGTGTCTGCAAAACTTATAAGGAACTTTTCTGCAAATACAAATTTGTTGGTAAGGATTTAAAAATTTCAAATTGTTATGATTTTTTCTACCACTTTTTATGTATTTTTTGCAAACAGACTAAGTAGCTTTTTAAATTTAACTAAACATTTATTATTTAGTAATATTTGCAATACTTAAAATGAATTGAAAGCAAATGTGTTTAGTTATAAATATAAAAGCTTAATTCGTATTACATAAGATGCGCTTTAAAATAACAAACGCTTTAAATTAGGTTTTCCACTATATTTACCCTAAAACCGCCTTAGGTAAATAACTTTCAGAATATCTATATAAATAATATTTTTTCGCGAACTCTCCAGTATATTTATGCGCATTAGTTGATATAGTCCTTAGGATATTGCTTGGGGTAAATAATTGTTTTTGGTGCACTATATACACTATTAATATCAAATTAAACCAATTTTTTAAAAACACACTTACCTAATTAGTAGCCCGTAAAATATATTTGTTCATTTACCGTATAGGTAATGATGGGTCTACATTTAATTCAATCAATCAATCAATAAATTTATTTTTCAATTAAAAAGTACATACAAAAAAAGTACAATAACTGAAAAACACGTCAATAATTATAAAAAAAAAAGTTACAAAATATAGTTACAATAGGAAACAAACAGGCTATACATTGTAGCATATAAATAAATAAAAAAACATATTGAGTTAGTGTCTGTTAACAAGACAATTTAAAAAAATATATATAATATTGGTGTCTAAAACATCACAAAAAAAACAAGAAAAAATAGTACAGAAAACACCAGGACACTTAAAAAATCTAAACTAAAAATTACGTCACAATAGAAATAAAGGTATATGCACACATCCATACACCCTGGTACAAATTAATACATATCACATAATAATATATTGGTAAACCTTTCATTTCTGACTATTGGTGGCAAAAACAATAATAAAATTTTATCCTTCAAAAAATTCTTCCAGCGAATAACAATTTTTTTCAATTAAAAAGCGCTTTAATCGTCGCTTAAATATTTTTATATTGGAAGAATTCTTAACATCGGCCGCCATTGCATTAAAAATCTACATCCGTTGTACATGATGTTTCTCTGATAGAACGCTGTTCGATGCTGTTCAGGTAGTAATAAAGTACGTGCTCGCGTATGATAGCCATGATTTGGGCGATGCCGCTAAGTACACAAAAATAATAAAGGAAACCAACCCCTTTGTGAACAATGATTTATTGAAGCAACCCGACGAGTTTCTAGTACCACGCCACGTGCCACCGGTTTTATAGTAGGACAGAGGCCAAATAAGTACGTGATACGTGTTTTAGCAATGTATTTTTTAATATTTATCTAAAGATATGTAATCAGGCCTTGTCCGAGGCTATGTGCATTCGAAAAGGTTTGTTTACTTTATCATTTTCTTTATATATAATAAATATACGCTACGATTTAACTTTTAAAAACAGAAAAAACCTTTTTAAGCAATTGTTCAAACTTATTTCTGTTTACTTCTAAACTTTACTTGACATTTCTGCTGTGCTGTGTTGCCAGATTTTCTCCTTCACGGCTTATAGTTTAAGAAGGCTGTGATTAACCCCATCTATTTAGCGGCCCAAAATGTGAAATTTGAGGTTTGAAATACAGCTTCGAATTGGTCATGAAATGGTCATAAATGGTTACTAAGTGTGACGAATTGGTCATCCATACACCAACTTTTACAGCGTTTTCAATATATCGAGGTCATCAAAACATTTTTAGCACTTTAAATTAATCATACATGGCTCAATCAAAAAGCATGCAATTGGTCACCTATTAATCAGTATAATTAATTAATTGGTCAGCAAGATTAAAGGAGTTCTGTATTAAATGAAAACAAAAATTTTAGATTTAAAAACAAATTCTAAAAGTTAGTAACAATAGAATTTAAAATTTCAAGAACATAAAAAAGCTACATAAAAAAACGCGATATCAATTAACGCGATATCAATTGGTCATGATTGGTGTCCCACCACTTTTTTACTTTTTTCAGTGGCGTTCGAGTCGGACTTAAACGAAATATTTTTAAAGAAAAATAGGATACATGCAACTGTTTTTTCTCGGAACGAAAATTATTTTTATAATTTTCGTTCACTTTGGGCGAATTTGATTTTTATTAACACGCTTTTATTAGCTTGGGTTGTAACTATCTATCTATCTATCTATCTATCTATGTAACGGAATCTTTGAGCCTAATTTTTACCAACTTCCAGCGATTCAATTTCTTTGAAACTTTGCACACGTATCAAGGACCGATGACAATGCAATAATTTAAAAATAGTATCCCGTTATCCTGATTAGGACCGCCAGGATAAATAAATTCCGTTACAGATTCTCTGTGTCTCTTGACAAAATGGGGAAGGAATTTTTTAGTGAATAAACTGGAGCATTTATTTTTAAAAACTAATTGATATATCGAACTAAAAAATGAAAAATAAATAATAGTTTAAAAAAACTAAAAAACACGCTTTTATATGCAACCGAACTAAAAATTAGAAAATAATTTTTCATTACAAAGAGTTTGTCACTTCAGAATAAAAGCGTGGGGTGCTTAATATATTAAATGTTATAATTATTCTATTTGCAAATATCTATGAGGGAAAAGTTATGAAAAAATAGTAAAATGCACCCCACGCTTTTTACTCTGAAGTGACAAACTCTTTGTAATGAAAAATTATTTTCTAATTTTTAGTTCGGTTGCATATAAAAGCGTGTATTTTTAGTTTTTTAAACTATTATTTATTTCATTTTATTTTAGGTGATATTGATACTTTTCCTATAAGAGGTAATATTTGAGACCTTCTATACGAATTGTAAGAAATAACATATTTCGTAAATACTATTAATAAACAATATGTCTGTCAACAATACTAAAACTAATTTAAACAAAGGTAAATAATCAATCAAATACAGCCATATTTTGCTCAATAGAAATTAATCAAATCATCACCTCACAGGTGGTAATCCCTATAATGCAAAATGTAAACATTGTGGGAGAGTATGCATAAAATATCTTTTAACGAATTTGAATGAAATCAAAACAAATAAGTCAGAGTTGCAAAACAACACAAATACTAAATTAAACTAATGCAGCTCGCCATATTTAGCAAACTCTAGAATTTACTGAAAAAATTTTGCCGCAAAAAGAACATTCTATTTGAAGTGCTCATTGAGGGCTCGCTACAAGAAATAACAATCCCACCAAAGACTTAAATGTAAAAAGGTGGGTCTAGTTCAATACTAAAATTATATTTGGCTGTGGGCTGCCGCAAAAAGAATGAAGATTTAAATGAGTGCCAAATTCTGTCCAGAATCCCAATATGTATGAGATATAAAAGAGGTTAGATTTGACTAGGTCAGTTTTCATTATATCAGTTATTTTATAAAGTTATTCAACTTTTAAATTTAAATATATATTTTTTTATTTTGATATAACCTACTTTAAGATCTCATACATATTTGGATTTTATACAGAACTTGGCACTCATTTGGATCTCCATTCTTTTGCGGCTAAGCCCACAGCCAGCATAATTTTAATATTGAACTTGGCTCACCTTTTACATTTATGTTTTTGGTGGGATATAATTACTTTTTTAAAAAAGCCAGACAGGTTTTTAGATTTAATATTTTTTCTTGCATTTCCGCTGCATACATTTATTTTTTATGCTTTTGTCTACATTTTCTTTAACGTTTTAAATAACAGTGCGCATTGCCCATTCATTATCTGCTACCTTTTTAACACGCTTCCTGTGTATGCTTAAATTAGCCAAGTCCGCACGATATAACGATCTGGCGCCGCCGACGACACACCGTATGGCGACACAACTTATTTTTTACTCTTTTTATATTTGGACAATGCACGAAGGCTGAAAGCCTAAATACTAACGTACCGTGGGTGTCTTAAGCAAGGTAAGAGGAAGTTTGTTAACACGGGACTTAAAAACTTGAAGATTTGGGGGAGAAGGAAAGACCTTCGCTGGCAGTAGGTTCCACAGTCTAGAAACTCTAGGGATTAAAGAAGGAGCGAAATGGGGAGTTCGGGGCCTGTCCAGTTGGACCTTATAGGGATGCATACGTGCGGCACCACGTGTTTCTTTGTTGGCAGCTGCAAAGAAGGGACTATACTGGATAATTCGTCTGAGCAGAAGCCGTAAAAGTATCTATAAAAAGGGGTAGATCTTCCACAGCTCGACGATGGGCAAGAGAAGGAAGTCTTTGAGTAAGTAAAGGATCATTAATAAGACGAACAGCTTTTCTGAGAGTTGTAGGTGATGTCATTCCCCAGACATGATAACAATATTCCAGAGAGGGTCGAATTTGGGACACATACAAAGTGTATAAATTGGAAAGGGAAAAATACTTTTGGCTCGGAAAAGAAATCCAAGCTTTTTTGAAGCCGCGGTGGCTATAGATACAATGTGTTTATGCCAGTTAAGTGTTTGATGATTTTTTTCGCGACAAGCAACATGATTGTGTTTTGGATGCATTAAATTGAACGAGATTTTCGGCGCCCCAATCCAATATCAAATTGAGATCCTGTGAATCTGCATCGCCCTGCGTTTGCTTTCCAAGTCGGGTTAAGAGATTGGTTTAAGAACCTGAAAAGTGGAGTGAAGGGTACTATCGTCAGCATAACTATGAATGGGATTGGTTGTGGAAGAAAGAAGGTCGTTGATGTGAAAAAGAAAAAAAAGTTGGTGCTAGTACTGAACCCTGAGGCACTCCAGCATTAATTTCGTAAAAGCTTAAAGAGTGGCCATCAAGAATGACGGATATACGTCGATAAGAAAGATAACTGGAGAGCCAAGGGCAAAGTTTAGTTGGAAGACCGTAGGAGGGAAGTTTATTGAGAAGTGCGTCATGCCAGACCTGGTCGAAAGCTTTAGATATATCAAGAGCAACGATCTGGGACTGGATGGGTCAAAAGTGCCATTAAGAGTTGGTGTAATATTACACTTGGTGCGCTTGAACTTTGAGGGGCGTTCATTTAGAACCGAGCATGTCCAGTTACATTTTTTTTATCGTAATTATTACATCTTGTTTATGTTTGATCAACTGCACTCACAAAAGTTGTTTTATGGAAATTAGGCAACATTAAATTTGACACATACGACTATCGGAAATAAAAATGATAGCATGAAAATATGAAAATTAATGCCACATTATCCGTTTTCTGCGACCTAAAAACGTACATGTGAATAATAGTGGCCATTTGTTCTAGTTATTATTCGCAAAAATATCACGTATTGATCTTTAAAACGCTTTACATATTTTGTCATTTAGCCGCTTATATCAAAAAATCCAAACTTTAAATGATATACGGGTATTCCCAAAAAACCACCAGTGTTATTTAAAAAAACCCTTTTTATTTTTATGACAACCAACGACAGCTTATACAGGGTGTTTCACAACTGATCTGACAACCTTTAAAACATTTTTTAATTCCAGGCCTCCACTCTCACCAGATCTAACCACTACAAACTAATCGCACAATGTTCTTCATTCGTTACTGTGCAACCTGGATCTCAGTTGCTCTTCTGCTTCTCACATGCGCGAAAGCAGATGACGATCACCACAAAAGGGTACCCTCAGGGTTCACGGGAGTAAGGGGAAAGAAATCAATACCTGATGAAGCTTATAATGCCGAGGATGTGGAAAACAATAATTTAGTTCTACAGGTAAGTTTCTTACTGACTTTTTAAGTTTTGTCAGCTGTAGTGTTTTGGACATAGAGATGCAATAAATACATATATATATATATATATATATATATATATATATATATATATATATATATATATCTATATATATATATATATATATATAGGAGGTATCGTCACACAAAAATGATATAAAAAATGTATCCTAAATATTTAGTTTTTATATTTTTAAGGAAAGAAACAACAAACACCCCTCCTATTAATAAAAAATCTACATCAAATATTTTGGTTTATATTTTAAATTGACAAAAAAAATATGTACGGTCTCTCTAAATGTACATACATAGGTTTTAGTTTGAAGTTCGTATAATCATAACATATAATAATATTTTCCATTTTTTAGACTGATACGTCGTTTTCACATACCGATACACCTTTATCCATGAATTACATCATGGAAAAAAGGGCCCCGTCTGGGTTTTTCGGTATGAGGGGTAAGAAACCATGGAACTACCCTGAAGAAATGTACAAGCGTACGCCTATGGGCTTCGTGGGAATGAGGGGTAAAAAGGAGAATTTTGAGGAAGATGATTATTTATTTGGTAAGAAAAATATTGCAAAACTATTTAGTCTATATAAATGTTCTTATATCAGATACAATAAAACGGTAAGAGCCCAGCAAACACTATATGCCGGCAATGTACATTTTTTATATTGGCATTGATGGTAAAGCATTGGCAATTGGTGCAATTATTATGCCAAAATCTAACACGTATTAAAAAGTCAACCCTAAATAAACACTTAATTGCCAATAAATTTTACATGCAGGCGAATTGCCGGCAAGCATACAAAAATGGCGGCATACCAATCTTGATTAATTAAAGCATGCCTTTTTATTGCGGGCAAATAATTATTCGATTTTTGAAGGCAAACCTTCAATCCATATTCATACTTTTCAAACCATATTATTAACATTGGTATTTAACTAACATTAGAGCAATTTTTTTGATCTATTTTATTTATAATGGCGGCTAAACAACATTATTTTATGTTTTTTACCTAATTTAAAGGAAATGGCCTTTTCATAAGATTTTATTGTTAAAAATCATGCAAATAAAAATTAGGTCAAACAAAATGTTTATTATGTATTTTGGAGAGAATAAAAATAGAATGATGGTAAAATTAGCTACGTTAATTTCGACCGAAGGTGACCGCTTTGTGCATTTGTTCTCTACGTGGTTTTCTAGCTTTTTAGTTTCTTTTTTAAAGAAAAGGGTTTTTAATAGACATAATTAAGTGTATTCATTACCTAATAAGTGTGTGTTGTGTGATTAATTGGTGATTGCTAGTCGAGAAGGCAAGATATTCAAGTAGACTGTTAGGAGCTGTAAACATTTTGTTTTAAAACCTTATTAAAAGTTTTAAAGACGTGTTAATAAAAAATATTATATATATTTAATAGTTTTTTTGACATACCGATAGATGGCGTAATGGACAATAAACTACTACGTTTCTGCAATATCTTCGCTTTTTATCGCCTACACTGTACCCATTAGACAAAAATAATACGAGAGCGGTGTGTGCCGTAGGTGATCTCACTTAGCTTTGAAAGAAATATCTTCGGCTAGTGGGCTAGTGTAAAAATCTGCATCACCAAGTTGGACAGTGTTCCGAGAGATGCTACTTTGCATTGCAAAGAAATTGCAGTAAGGAGTTTTTTCCTATTTTAATTTTCAAATAAAATATCGCATCATTTTAGCTTTTAAAAAAAAGTATATGCGACCATTTTCGTCAATAAGACGTCAGCTTGCTGCTTGGGAGTATCTGCATTTGCCCACTTTCGTGTCTTTTTGTTATCTTTTTGCCAATAACTTATTAATGATGGATGCCATCATCCTAAACGCATTTTTTGGCACAAATTATTAATGGCGGATGCCATCACATTATCTGCAACACGTGGCCTAATAACGGCCAATTGCCCATTTTCGCGTCTTTTTGATACCTTTTTGCCAATGCCTTGTCATTAAAGAGTGTTGGCAATGCCAGTAAATTAAATGTACAACGCCGGTAAAAAATGTTGTATGGCAAGTTTAAGATATTTATTAATTACAGACTTTTCTTTAACTTTAACGCCCTGTATCTCAGAAACGAGGCAACTCCGGACATATGTTTATAGGAACTGTTTTTCATAAAATAACATAAGGAATTAGACCTTAAAGTTTCGTACCGTAGCGTAGTTAGGAAACGCCCTGTAAATAATAAAAAATACCTTCATTCTTGCCGCACTTCTTAATAAACTTCCCTCCTATGGTCTTTCAACTAAACTCTGTACTTGGCTCTCTAGTTTTCTATCTGATCGTCGTATATCAGTTATTGTGGACGACCATTCTTCAAGCTTTCACCAAGTAAATGCTGGAGTCCCTCAGGGCTCAGTTCTGGCACCAACATTGTTTCTTCTTCACATCAACGACCTTCTCTCGTCCACAACTAATTCCATTCATAGTTTCGCCGACGATAGTACCCTTCACTCCAGTTTTCAGGTTCCTAAACCCATTACTAAACCTGACTTGGAAAACAAACGCAGAGCGATGCAGGTATCTCTTTCGCAGGATCTTAATTTAATATTGGATTGGGGCGCCAAATATCTCGTCCATTTTAATGCATCCAAAAACACAATCATGTTCCTTGTCGCGAAAAGTGTCCTCAAATACTCATCCTCTACTTATGAGCGGCCAAGTTTTACAGAGCAAAGACACCTTCAATCTTGTGGGCGTCACATTTGAAAGTAACCTTAACTGGCATAAACACAATGTATCTATAGCCACAGAAGCTTCAAAAAAGCTTAGATTTCTCTTTCGAGCCAAAAAGTATTTTTCCGCTTCTAATTTATACACTTTATATGTGTCCCAAATCCGACCTCCCTTGAAATATTGTTCTCATATCTGGGGCATGGCGTCCCCCACAACCCTAAGCATTCTTGATTCTATTCAAAGAAGAGCTATTCGTCTCATTAATGATCCTTCACTTACAGAAAGGCTTCCCCTCTTGCCCATCGTCGGGCTGTGGGGGATTTATCGCTTTTTAGGTACTTCCATGGCTTCTGCTCTGAAGAATTGTCCAGTATAGTTCCGCCACTCATGGTTCCCAACAGAGAAACTCGTGGTTCCGCGCGTATGCATCCCTATACGGAACTGGACAGGCCCCGAACTTCCCACTTTGTTCGTTCTTTTATTCCTAGAGTTTCTAGGTTGTGGAACCTGCTGCCCGCGGAGGTCTTTCCTTCCCCCTCAAGTCTTCAAGTGTTTAAGTCCCGTGTTAACAAACTTCCTCTTACCCTGCTTAAGACACACACGGTACGTTAGTATTTAGGCTTTTAGCCTTCGTGGTTTGTCCAAAGATAAAAAAAATAAATTTAAAATTCCTAATTAAAGTACATTAAAAGATTACGATGGTAATACCCCGCCAGTCCATTAACCAAAAATATACAAAAAGAGGTTAACAGGGTATTTTTCTAACTGTTATGTTATTAATACCCACAAAGTAATTATTTTTTGGGTCTATTCGGTCGGCTCAGAGTTTAAAGCCAGGAAAAGCCGGGTTCTATTAGACTAAAACCACTAATATCCTGCCTCCTTTTGAAAATCTTCATTATGGATAATATAGTGGAGAGCTGTTAATAAGACTAAAACATATTCCCAAAGGTTTGTTAAAAAAAAACGTAGTTATACGAGAAAAACCTTAAATCTCTGCTGCTTATATTGATATAGAGTAATAAAGTAAAAAAATATATTTGTATCTTATTTCGATAATTTTTCATGCGTTTCCATTATTGTAATAAAACTGGGTATATAGGGTGATTTAAAAATCGATCACGAAACTTAAGGGGGTGATTCTACTTGACAAAATAAAGGTAGAACTTCATGTAATTTTTTTCAAAATGTCATTCGTTTTCGAGTTACAAGCCGTCAAAGTTCAATTTTTATTTTGGTTTTTTCGCCATATTGCATTTATTTTTCAACCAATCCAGTTGATATTTGGCATACAAATCGAGCTTTGCAAATTCTAAAATTTTAAGACAAAAGTACTTTTTTTAAATACCGCCAGAGGGCACTTTACCTAAAACTTAAAATTTATTTACATCATAATTTTTTTATTTTGACAGATATCGCAAAGCTGGGGGTGCCATTTTATAGTCAATCAAATACTTAAAAAATAAGGTACTCTTTATTAAAGTCGATAAACCTCACCGTTTAGGCACCAATAGACATCAATGTATTCATCAATTTCAATCAAATTACCTACATACATACAGGGTGTCCAGTAACTCAACCGACAAACTTTACGGGGCGATTCTACAACAGGACTCTTTGTTTGACCTCCGAACAGTGCGGACGTGCGTAGAGGACTACAAAGTTCTTCCCGGATTGGCGGCTAGAGGTGTTGTACGAACATTTTTTACCTTCGGGGATCAAGGAAGGATTCACGCTAAATTGACGGCATTTTTCTTCTGGATCTAGGCGCTGTGAGCGAAGATTCCTATAAGCTGATGGTATCCTGTTTGGTGGTGAACACGAGGTATTTCTCAAATGGCGGGAAATGGATGGGCGTGCCATGGGAACTGTCAGTAGTGAAAGTGAAGGTTATACGTAACACCAGTAGCAGATCTTGGTTTGACAGCCGACAATTTATGCATTGCGTCGATTGTTGAATTGTTTGTTTTCTTTTTGGAATTTCTGGGAGCTGCGAGCTCGATTATCCAGATTTTCCGCCGACGAAGCCCTGGAAAGCATAGTCCGGAAGGGGGAAAGTGGTGGATTGGACCTGAAGGGACCAAAACCAAGAAAAAAAAATAGAAATAGAATAGATTCTACAACAGAAAATAAGAAAAAAACTTTATATTAACATATATCCTAAACGGCTGAGTTTTCGAACCACGGTGTGTTAAATATTTAAAAAAAACTTTGTAAACCAATATTTGTATACCCTGTGAAGTGATGTGACTTTTTTTTAGCAAGGTCGTGATTGCACTATTTTTAGTTTATGTAAAAATGAAAAGTAGCAGTTTTTTGTGTTCACCCTGTATCCTTTTGTAAATTAACTAATTTTAAAAAATCGATACCACTCGAAAGGACTAATAAAAACACCGACAACTAGCAGCGTTTAATTGAGTTACACTCAAAGTGGAAATGTAAATAAAACGACGAAAAATGTCTGAAGTCGTTTTGATAATCCAAGTTATTTTCAAATTGCGGGTCACTTTAGCAATTATCGGGGCGGAATTGAAGGAAAATTAGTTTTCTCGAATTTTAAAATTATTTTTACGTACGTTTTATTAAGTGCCTTAGAGAAAATAGACAGTGGCTTGTAATATTCTTTAGAAAAGGATTAAGAAAGCATTGAGAGCAGGGCCGCATTAGCTATATCAGGACTGGCACCTAGGCAATGCATTTCTCACGGCCTCTTCAATTCTTTCATTTAAAAAACAAAAAAAGTACAGTACTTATTTCTGGACATACCAACTGCCACTGATGTAACTAATATGTTCATTCTATAAACTTTGGTTGTATTTTCCTTATTTGTAAATTTCTATTATTTTTTAGATGAACCGCCAAAACGAGCACAAATGGGTTTCTTTGGAATGAGAGGCAAAAAGTATTCCAGTGAACCTGGTTACCAAGGAGATAAAAGAGCTCAGATGGGATTTGTTGGAATGAGAGGTAAAATAACCTAACTACATTTACCACCCTATAATATGTATTAGCTTTTGTCCCTTTTCAGTTAGAGACAATATTTTCCCTTCTCTAGCAGATTTTACTCTAATGCTTTTTTTACCAGTCGTCTGGAGAGGCCTAAACTTTCCACTTTGCTCGTTCCTTCACCTCTAGACTATCTAGATTGTAAAACATGTTGCCCAACATTTATATTACACCCTGTATTCACCCTAGTATTATCGTGTGTTATCTTGAGAGGTAGATCTTCTTAAACAACTAAATTATGTTTTAGGTAAAAAGAATTTGAAAATCCAGCAGGATACTTTGAGGACAATAAAAGAGCGCCGTCCGGATTCTTTGGAATGCGAGGCAAAAAACATTCCTACGGATTTTTGGAATGAGAGGCAAAAAATATCCATACGAGTTTAGAGGAAAATTTGTTGGAGTAAGGTATGCAATGTTTTAACTATATTTTTATGGAAGACTAGAAGAACGAGTAAAAACAATTAGCCTTCAGAAAAACGTGTCCAAAGTTATAGTGTTTCAGTTAGAAAACAATAGGTGGCGCTGGCTGACACGGTGTAGTCGTTTTAACCAGTGTTGCCAAGCATAACATAATATGGTGTTTTTTAAAGATAATATAGCTTTTTTCTTTATTGTTACCAGTTGTTTTGAAATTTTGTTTTTGTACTCTTGTGATTTCATTTCTTCTTCTCTTTATCCATAATTTTACCTTATTTTGCCTGTATATTCCATAAAAATATTTTATTGTGAATTTTAGAGGTAAAAAATCATCTGACATAAATGTACCGGAAGAATACCTGTTGCAATCAAACCTTGCGAGGTTAGGAGAAGATCTCGACTTGAATCAGCTCATGTTACTGCTAACTGAACAGAACGAAGCCAATAGTAGTCAGTAGAAGATGATTGGAGTAATTTATAGGATTTTTTGTAAGTTTATTAAAAGGTATACCTCCTGCACAAAATTTATACGTTCTAAAAGGCTTTAAATACGCACCAACCAACCGTCAGTCTCTATGATAACACTAGGAGGCGGCGGCTTGGTTTGGGACTCCCGCATATGCGCCCATCAGATTCTGCCGCTGTTTTTCTTAGCGGCTTTATTTAAAAAAAACAGATTACATTTTTCCCGGGAGTATTTAGTTGTTTTTACCAACTTTTAATCAATAATTCAAAAATTTATTTGTCAATTTTATGGGTTCTTTTGCGAAGTAAACGTTTATAATCATGTATCCCTTCTTACTATTCTTTCCAATAGGTTAAAAATAGTCAGTGAAACGGTAAAAAAACAGAACTAATATTACCATCTTATATAATAAGCAAAATATATTTTTTCCACTCACGTGCGCAAAGTGCTTACTTTGCGCACGGAACTTTACCTTAGGAAATGTTATAGGTTGTAAGAGCAACAACAAATTAACGTCAAAACTGACAAAACTATTTAACGTTGAGAAATATTAGAATAAAAATTTTTGAGACACTCATAGAAAAAATATTTTTCTAACACTTGCGCAAAGTGTCTTTCCCGCACTTAAAGCAAAGTCGATTGATGAGATAAGGTCACGACATTCGCCATAATGGCTAGCGCGGCTGTGACGTCAAGTCGGGCCATTTTCGGCCATGTTTGATTTTAGGCAGATCAGTGGCATAGAATTAAGGGAGAAAACAAAAAGAACTGTTGTAAACAAAATTTATTGGACTATTTTAATAGGCATAACTTAAAAACAAAAACATTAATGTGGTTTAAATGTTGAAAATTAAAAATTATCAAAGCGACGACAGGACGATGAGGTACCTGGCAGAGCAAAACATTTTCCATGGTTCCGTAAGTCAAAAGCCATTTTAAAAACTTTGTATAAAGGGTGTCCGCTAATGAACGGTACACAGAAAAACCGCAGGTTCCTTATGCCAAAATATTAAGATTTAACCAAACATACCTAATATCCAAAAGTTTACGGGGGTGTCATAGTAAAAAGAAAAAGTAAATTTATGTCGATAATTGTTCCCCCGTTTTTAAATATCTTAATAAAACGGTATCTAGGAGTTTTTAAACATTAGCTTTTCCGATCGAATATTAAATTTTGTGTGTAGACTAGAGGACGATGGGTACACTATTTAAAATTATCTAAAACTACCCAATTGTTTGTTACTACTCTGTATGTATGTAAACAAGTAAGCTTCTCTATGCTTTCTGCACAAAAAAGGTATACTTAGTAAGAATCGGTCTTGACAACCGTTTTTAAGGTATTCACGTTTTGAAAGTATGTATCTTCAATAACATCGTGTTAGCTATAATTACAACTGCTCAGATATAAATAGCTGATATCTAAAAACTCCTGGATACCGAGTTTTATTAAAATGTTTAAAACATATCAGAAATTATCGAAAGGCATGAATAAAAATATTTATATCCCTTTAACACCCCGTATCTTCCTTATCATTAACTTTTGGATATAGGTATATTTGTTTAAATCCTAAATGGGTATTTTCGCATAAGAAATCTGTGGTTTTTCTGTGTACCATTAATTAGCGAACACTCCATCTGTATCACATGTATATAAAAACACGAATGACTAAAAACTATTCGACTAAACACTATCAAAATCTCCAAAATAAAACGAGTCCGAACCAATAATATGTGAAGTCTCTAAACTAACCAAAAACATTAACAACTGGAAATCCTTGCAAAATATAAAACCAAAATGAAAATGGCAAATTTCCACAGTTTTTACCAAACAAAGCTTCGACAAGGCACGACTCTGTCATCAGCTGATAATGCTACCAACTTCGAACAGAACTGCCAACCAAAATCGTAATTCTCACACCCTCACGTCCCTGACAAAAGCTATCCCCGGTCTTGCATATGTCCAAACCCCTTCTCATAAAGAAGCTCTGACATAAAGCATATTCGAACTCCGCTTTACGTAGATCTTTCAACTGCTTTTGCGTACTGAAAAGTATCACTTTGCGACTTGTTAGGAAAAGTAACGATTTTTTTCTATACAATAATATTTCCAGTGTTTTTTTAACTTGCCTATTTTTGTTCCAGGTTATATTAAAAATTAACCAAAAGACGGAAAGTGTCCCCTCCTTCTAGTCAACATGCATAGACCTAAATTTAAAATAGATTATAAATATTACCACGTAAGAAAATATACCAATCCACAAGAAAATACATGTTTTAAAAACGCCCAATATAAAATTATTGTAAGAAATAGCTGAAATTATCTTTAATTAGCCCCAATAATAGATTTTATTTTTTCTTCTAAACTACGTCAACAAAAAAAAAACATGTTTAACAATGTAAGTTTTTGTATTTAGTAACAGTCACATATACAGACTGTCCACGGATAGGGTTAACTGGAAGACAAATGCATGGACCAAAAATTGCATTTTCGTAAAAAAATTATTTTTCATAAAAAAATTTTGCTTGTAAAAGAATAGGATACACGAAATGAAAATTAGAAAATTTATTTAGAATAATGTTTGTAATTAACAAAAACAATAATACAAAATTTTATTGAACTACATAATTTGGCGAAAACGCCTTGATCACATACGTTTACAGCTAAAAAATTGTGTTGTGTAGGAATTTGGAGAAAGCACCCATATAACATTTTTTGCCGGCAAGGCATTGCAAAAGGTATCAAAAGACATCAAAATGGGCAATTGGCCGTTATTGGGCCACGTGTATATAAATGTGATGGCATCCATCATTAAAAGGTTTTGGCAAAATATGCTTTTTAGATGATGGCATTACATTATTTTTTCCTAATGACAATAAAATGCATTTTTATCGTCCAGGGAACTAAAATGTGCATAAATAATGCACATGCAAAATGTGTGTTTATGTACAGGGTGTCCCATATAAAATTAAATACTATAATTTTGGAAAAACCATAAGAGATACAAGAAAAAGTTAAATGCAGAAGTTGTTCAGTGAAATGTATTTTTTTAGTATTTTTATTGTATCTCTTATGGTTTTTCCAAAATTATAGTATTTAATTTTATATGGGACACCCTGTACATAAACACACATTATGCATGTGCATTATTTATGCACATTTTAGTTCCCTGATGGTAAAAATGCATTTTATTGTCACTAGGAAAAAATAATGTAATGCCATCATCTAAAAGGCATATTTTTGCCAAAACCTTTTTAATGATGGATGCCATCATCCTAAATGCATTTTTTCAGCATAACTTATTAATGATGGATGCCATCATCCTAAACGCATTTTTTCATCATAACTTATTAATGATGGATGCCATCACATTTTATGCAACACGTGGCCCAATAACGGCCAATTGCCCATTGTGATGTCTTTTTGATACCTTTTGCCAATGCCTTGCCGGCAAAGAATGTTATATGGGCAGGAGTTTCAAAAGCAAATTACGGGAGTTTTTAGGAACATTTTCTTCAATCAGTCTTATGGAAACTTTTTGACACCCTGTAACATTAATAAAAGCCATTCAAAAGGATATTCTAAAGAAATTTTTTAAATGATAGTTTGCTTAAAAGTGAATAAAGGTAGTTTACTCTTGTTTTTAAGTTTTTGCGAACCCTGTATACATTTTTCTCTTCATGAATCCTATTTATTTTACAAGCAAACATTTTTATGAAGAATGACTTTTTTCGAAAAATAAAATGTTTTGTTCCATTTGTCCTCTTGTATAACCCCATCCGTGAACAGTCTGTACATAAGTTTTTATTTTAGGATAAAAAGTAGATAAAATATTACATATATCAAAAGATAGATAGGAAAATATGACTGAATTTGTTTAAAAAATGACTGTATTAAATATAATAACCATGGTAAGAATTATCTTTATGTTATATAATCATGTAGTGTTCTCTGTAAAGCCTGTCCCAACCAGAGACAAGAATGAGAACGAGCAACTAAATGTAAATAAATTATCCGAGAGAGAGATAGCTGCTGGGCCTTCCTTGTCTGTCTTCAAGGAAGGTAAACGCAGATGGCGCATGAGTCGACTTTATCGTTTGCCCGCCAAATTCAAATTATATAGCTGTGCTATTTTTGCCCTTAATGTTAGGTACTTGTTTTTGTTTCCTATTAATATAAAATATTGGGGTTTAGTTCAATAATTACACACACCTAATTAAAAATGTCATTTATTTGGTTTTTATAAAGATTTTTCTTACAGATAACCATGTCAATATTACCTCAAATTATCTGTTGAAAAGCACAAATTTAATATATACACTGTGATCACTAATAAAAGTCAATATTCAAAGTCCAATTAAAGAGTAAAAAACCACGAAACACACAATAAATCAACAGAAAATGTAAAACAAACTGTCCAAACAAATCGGCCATTGAAAATATCAAACACAAATATCGAATAACATTTCGGCGTGACTGCCTGCGGCAACGTTTGTCAAGTTAAAAATATTCGATTCATGGTACATTTTCTTTCTCTTAATTAGATGTGAACCAAAAAAGGACATTAAAGTTTACATGCAGAAATTGTAAACAACTTGGCAACCAGGGCAAAGCGATGATTGCTCCATCTACGATAGCCTGCCATGATGAAAGACAAAGACATATTTATTGGAACTTGCGTTAAACCAGAAAGAGATAAATACAATGGACAAATTGTTAGGACCAGTTACTCGTCTCATTGTTGTCTCTGTCCCAACAGAGACTAAACAGACCTTATTTGTGGCTTTTAAAAATAAAGTGATTTTCTCTATATTTACCCAAAAATCTACAGAAAAACTAAAGTATTTTTTCTGTACATTTTAATAAAAATATAAATAATTTTTAGTAACAACAGATTTAATTTTAATTAGCGAATTAACTTGGAAAATAAAGATGATAGCAATAAAAACATGACAAGAATAGCACAAAAAAATCAGTATAGTGTCAGAGTCAATCTTTATAATACCGGGTGGTTAAGATTAATTAAAACACATTAATTTTGTTCGATTCGATTCGATTAATAACCTAAAAATAATTTGACACTTGTCACGTGACACTTAAAGACACAAATATGGTTCTGTTAAGTCGTGAATGACCCTTATATCTGGTACTTACAAAAAAATTTAAAATTTTTAAACGATTATTTTAAAGCAGGGTCGTACAGCAGAATATGATTTTAGCGGGGCCAAGACATGTGCACAAAGTATATCCCTCTGCAGGATCCCCGTGATAGCAACAGAACACAACCCATCAAAGGGTGTTTTGTGGCTTCTGGAGGAGGGGCAATAGCCTCCTTCTGCGTACGGCCCTGTTCTAAACTGAACACAACCGGGATTATTTGTTTGGGTCACTTGGTATACATCTTTGATAGATTCTTTATTGAGTGGGCCAGGAAAACACAAATAGTTTTTTTCTAACGGCACTGTAAAAATATTGTTCATGACGACGAAAGAAAAATATCCTGAAATTTTCAGCCCTTTATACAGGGTGGCCCACCATATTCGACACGGTCTGTAGCTGGATAACCATGGAGTTTTTAAAAAAGTATATACTGGAACCTATACAGGTCGGATAGGACCACAGTATAAAATTATTTTAGTCTATACAGGGTGTCTCAAAAAAGTGTGACGTATCAAAGTTATATTTTTTTTAAATGTTACACCGTATATTTTATGACGGTTTTAGATTCTACTTTAAAAAATAACGTTAACTTTAAAAGTTTGTTTATAGTACTAAGTGTCTAATTTTATTCGTTTTTGTGATATTTGATTTTTTTGAAAAATGCAGAGGTAAAATTAAATTGATTTTACTTTTAACAGTTTTAACACTTAAAAACTTTAAAAGTGTAAAAACATTTAAAAAAGTCTGCCATATCATACGTAGGTCAAATCAAGATCCAATGTTGTACAGGGTGATCAAAATATAATTTCAATTTTTCAGAAAATCAAATAGCCATATCTCTCTTATTTTAAATGGAACACCCTGTAATTTTTTACGTCACATGATGACAAATAAAATACTCTTTCAAATGGTGTGTAGGTTGCCTATACCTATCTTTTGTGCTTTTTTAGTAAAATCTGTTTTTACAAATTTTTAGTCCAAATGTTTATTTAAATTAAAGTTGGCTGTGACATAGCAGCCATTAATATTTTGCTTAAGAAAATAACAACGACCATTTATTGATTACTAGTGTTTTGGTCAGTTTAAAAGAAATTTCAATGATTTTAAATAAAAACCCTTCTTCTACAACAACAAGATAATATAATACTGGTAGGAAGTGAAAAAATGGTTTACTTTAGTCTTAAGTTAATCCTGAAAAATATTCCAGGAGAAACCATCTGATAACTTTAATAGTTGCTTTAAAAAAATTGACACAGTGATTATGGATAATGGAAAAAACGAGTTATAGGTCACAGAATGTCGTCATAACTGACCAGAGGCGTTATTAGGATTGTTTAAAAACACAAGTTTTATCATTACCACATTCAGCTGAAATAAGTGTTATTGGAAGTAGCATTATAAGCAACTAATGAATTTTTTTTTCTGTAAATTTTAAAAATAGAGGCAGACAATATAAAATCTTTTAATTTTGTGCTTTTTTCCAACAAATTTACATTTTGCAATAACGGCTTAGTAAATAGGCATAACTATATCACAGCCTACTTATATTTAAATAGACATTTGGAATAAAAATATGTTAAAACGGAATTTACTTAAAAAGTATAAAAAGATATGTATAGGCAACCTATACACCATTTGAAAGAGCATTTGGTTTGTCATCATGTGGTGTAAAAAAATACAGGGTGTTCCATTTAAAATAAGAGAGATATTGCTATTGGACTTCCTAAAAATTGAAATTATTTTTTGATCACCCTGTTTAATCTATGATCTCGATATGATGATAAGGCAGACTTTTCCTAATCTTGTAAACAAATTTTAAAGGTTAAGGAGTTTATATTGTTAAAATAAAATTAATTTAATTGCACCCCTGCATTTTGAAAAAAATCAAATATCACAAAAACGAATAAAATTAGACACTTGGTATAAAATATAGGATGTTCCATTTAAAAAAATATAACTTTGATACGTCACACTTTTTTGAGACATCCTGTATAGAGTAAAATAATTTTATACTGTGGCCATATCCGACCTGTATATGTTTCAGTATTTACTTTTTTAAAACCCCATGGTTATCCAGCTACAGATCGTGTCGAATATGTTGGGCCACCCTGTATTTTGAAAAAAAATTGTTTGTTTTTTTGCCCAGTCTTTTTTTTATTTTCTTAAGGTATCTAAATCTAAATCTAAATTATGTTTTTTTTAATGTTTAGTCTTTAAAACCCCCTTATAAATAATTTAGATTATGTTCAAGATACCCTGTACTTTAAAAAGTTCTATAGCACATACTGATTTGCACAGACTGATCTATGCAGGCTGGTTTAAGAAAACATTGTTTTACAATTTCTTTTAAACTCTTTTTCGATTAACCCAACTTTTTAATACTGTTTAAATATGTCTTAACAGGCTGGGTTTAGAAAAATTTAAACAGTCCACAAAAAATATATAAAATTATGTTTTTGTTTTAAAACTTAAACTGTGCAATTACTTGTAGCAATTACTTTAACATATCATTTACACCTTCGGTCTTTACTGCAAAAAAAAAATTAAAATAAAATCTTTCAAATAATATTTTGATAAAATCCTTTTAGCTTTTAACATGACTGACATCAAAAATAACTTTTGTTTGTTTTCTTTCAACATATTTATTACCTGGTTTTTTTTCTCTTAATGTATTTTAAAGTGATTTTTAAAATTGTCTAGAAAAAATATTGTAAGACAAAATTTTAAGTGTAGATAAACTATTTAAATTTTGAGAATAGTACCTAAAATATATTATATTGTAAGTAGTTTTAAAAATTTGACTATATTCTGTTAAACATACTAATGTGAAAAATAAATTATATTAGTGTTTGAACGAGCACTTTTTGTTACTTTATTAAAACCGTAAAGCCCTAAGAAGTCATACAGACACACAGACCTGATCGTCCTTCCTGCAGTCCTGACTTATCACCCTGTAACATTTTTGTATTAAAAATATTTTACTTAAATTTCTCATGGACGACACTGGTAACTTTTTTCTTATATTCCAAAAAATGTCTTCTATGCATCAAAGAAGGTGTCCTCCAAATTGTTTTTAAATATCTAAATTGGTATAAAAGTAATTATAAAAAAAGCAATATTAAAAAAATAACACCCTGTAGTTCAAAAACCAAGACGTTTAGGACATATGTTCATATAAAGTTTTTTTTTCATATTTTTTATTGTAGAATTAGCCCTTAAACTATGTCGGATAAGTTGTGCAATACCCTGTATATTACCAGAGCTATAAGGACTGCACAAGAAGGGTAAAAAGAATTACCCAAAATGGAAAAAAACAAGAACCAGCTTTAACTTTTTATTTTATAAAAACTTCATTTGACAACTTACAAACATTACACAAAATTGAGCGATCACATCTTCCTATCCTAAATACCTAACAGTACGTTTAATATAAACTTATATTAGAATATTTCACAACTATTATTTTTTCAAAACAACATCTCTCTTTTAAGCTCTCATTCTGCTTTTGCAAAAAAAAAACTGGCAATAATTGGCGAAGGCGAAAGTGAATTAAGTAGGTACATACAACAGATCCTATACCTAAAATAACTACTGCCCATCTAACCCTATAAAATTAAATAGCGAGATCATGAATGCAATAAAATTTAGTAACTTTTTTTTTACTTGTGACAAATAAACTATTGGCAACATTGTCAAGACTTTATTTTCCAATATGGCAGACTAGTTTACGTTGTTTGTGTTTTTTGTTGTATTTCCTTAAATTTTTATTTAATTTTCTGCAATTATGGGGTTTACTGACAATAAAAACTTTAAATTATTGAACAAAGACGTGGTATTTTCTGCTTAGTTCCTTTAATAAGGACGATGTTGCCAACATCTCGAAATAAAAGTTACTAAATATTAGTAGTTTCTTCAATAAGAACGATGTTGCCAACATCTCGAAATAAAAGTCACTAAATATTAGTGCATACATAATAAACTGTCATTTTTGGAAAGTAGTAGTTACTCTAGTTACTTTATAAGGGCTGTGGTATAAACTAGAAATACAATACTGTCAAATTCGGTTAAAATATTTTAACAGAGACACATAGTTTAGAAAAAATAATAAAATCACACAATAAAAAGTCAAGAAAAAAACGAAAATCGGAATTAAAAAACTCAGGTGTTATTGCACATTCTCAAATGTTGAAAATCCATCGCAAAACTCTGTAGGTGTTGCACAAAAGATGGAATATCCTAAAATAAACAGTAAAAAAAAACATATATATATTTTTTTATATAAAATGTGAAGGTATTATTTTAACTTATTAGTCCTATTGCCGATTCGATTCACATTTTACATAGGAAGTTATTTTGAAGCGGTAATCACACATTTTAAATCAGTTTTTTTTTTAACAAACCCTCGTGACTCTCTGTTTGATCTTCAGGACAGTGCGGACGTGCGTAGAGGACTACAAAGTTCTTCCCGGAGTGGCGGCTAGAGGTGTCGTACGAACGTTTTTTACCTTCGGGGATCAAGGAAAGATTCACGCTAAATTGGCGGCATCTTCCTTCTGGATCTAAGCGCTGTGAGCCGAAGATTCCTATAAGCTGATGGTATCCTGTTTGGTGGTGAACACGAGGTATTTCTCAAATGGCGGGAAATAGATGGGCGTGCCATGGGAACTGTCAGTAGTGAAAGTGAAGGTTATACGTAACACCAGTAGCAGATCTTGGTTTGACAGCCGACAATTTATGCATTGCATCGATTGTTGAATTATTTGTTTTCTTTTTTGAATTTCTGGGAGCTACGAGCTCGATTATCCAGATTTTCCGCCGACGAAGCCCTGGAAAGCATAGTCCGGAAGGGGAGAGTGGTAGATTGGACCTGAAGGGACCAAAACCAAGAAAAAAAAATAGAGAGAGAGAGAGAGAGAGAGAGAGAGAGAAGAGACCCTCGTATTGGCTTTATTACCGGGTCTATTCGCCAGCTCGGGCTCACCCCCTTTCAAAACTTAACATATAGGTAGAGCAACCCTTCTAGACTGTTTACTTACTGGATATGATCCAGTCCACCTTTCAAAAGCTTAACAAAAGTGACAGCAATATATTTAAATTGACAGGTTCATGTACCAGTAGGGTTTAACTGAATAGGTAGAAATTTGACAAAGAAGGCCAGTATGTAAATACAGGGACGCATTGGTCTCACTTTATTGTTGCTTTACTTGCCAATGAATATTTTAAAGCCGCTAATCGTGTACTGGGAAATATTACGACATAAACGCGACCGTAGACGGAGATAGGGCTGGGACGCGAAAAAGGGTAAGTCACAGAGAAAAATTGGCAATACTGGGTAGCAGCGCTGAAAGTCACTATGCTTTGTCAGTTGATGATCAATCCAGTTATCGTTTTGACAGTTACATTTCTTTTAAAGTTGTAAATCTAATATTTTTTATTTAGTTTTTGAAAGTGCAACTTAATAGTAATAAAGTAGTGTTATGTAAACGATTGTTGTAGCAATACTATAAACTATATTTTTTAATGACATGGCTGAAAAGGTACAGTCGAGGACAAAAAAACCGTCCACCTAGTTAATTTTATTACCCGGGTGTTTTTTGTTTGAAAATTAGTATTTTATGTAAATTTTAAACAAAAACCCGTTAAAAAAATAAACTGGGTGGACGGTTGTTTTGTCCTCGACTGTACCTAGTTTCGTCCAAAAAATTGCCGCCAATATGGCAGCTACGTCCTAACCCTTTCAAGTATTTTAAAAATTATTTCTGCGTTTAAATCCTGTAAAAGCACCCTCGAAAATTACTAAAAATTACAAATGCGACATTTCGTATCACATTGTTGGAATAAGTCTCTTGAGTTTCTAGGTGAGTCCCAGATCGTTGCTCTTGATATATCCAAAGCCTTTGACCAGGTCTGGCATGCCGCACTTCTTAATAAACTTCCCTCCTATGGTCTTTCAACTAAACTCTGTACTTGGCTTTCTAGTTATCTATCTGAGCGACGTATATCAGTTATTGTGGACGGCCATTCTTCAAGCTTTCACCAAGTAAATGCTGGAGTCCCTCAGGGCTCAGTTCTGGCACCAACATTGATTCTTCTTCACATCAACGACCTTCTCTCGTCCACAACTAATTCCATTCATAGTTTCACCGACGATAGTACCCTTCACTCCAGTTTTCAGGTTCCTAAACCCATTACTAAACCTGACTTGGAAAACAAACGCAGAGGGATGCGGATATCTCTTTCGCAGGATCTTAATTTAATATTGGATTGGGGCGCCAAAAATCTCGTCCATTTTAATGCATCCAAAACACAATAATGTTCCTTGTCGCGAAAAGAGTCATCAAATACTCATCCTCTACTTATGAGCGGCCAAGTTTTACAGAGCAAAGACACCTTCAATCTTGTGGGCGTCACATTTGAAAGTAACCTTAACTGGCATAAACACATTGTATCTATAGCCACGGCAGCTTCAAAAAGCTTGGATTTCTCTTTCAAGCCAAAAAGTATTTTTCCACTTCTAATTTATACACTTTATATGTGTCCCAAATCCGACCTCCCTTGTTGAATGAATATTGTTCCCATATCTGGAGCATGGCGTCCCCCACAACCCTAAGCATTCTTGATTCTATTCAAAGAAGAGCTATTCGTCTCCTTAATGATCCTTCACTTACAGAAGGCTTCCCTCTCTTGCTCATCGTCGGGCTGTGGGGATTTATCGCTTTTATAGGTACTTCCGTGGCTTCTGCTCTGAAGAATTGGCCAGTATAGTTCCTCCACTCACGGTTCGCAACAGAGAAACTCGTGGTTCCGCGCGTATGCATCCCTATACGGTCCAACTGGACAGGCCCCGAACTTCTCACTTTGTTCGTTCTTTTATCCCCAGAGTTTCTAGAATGTGGAACCTGCTGCCTGCGGAGGTCTTTTCCTTCCCCCCAAATCTTCAAGTATTTAAGTCCCGTGTCAACAAACTCCCTCTTACCTCGCTTAAGACACCCACGGTACGTTAGTATTTAGGCTTTAAGCCTTCGTGGTTTGTCCAAAGATTAAAAAAATATATTTGACTTACCCTGTCATTACTTCCGTTAAAATGCCCAGCCAAAACTCCATATTCCTGCGGAGTGACTCCGTCCAGATTTTGAATGTACTGTGGAAGGAATGTGGAGAAAAAACCCTGAAAATCGACTTCCGCCATGTTGTAAACTGCGTAAATGATATCTTCGTTCGAGAGTCCCTGTCTTTTATACAATAGAGTATTCAGGAGCACTCTGAGTAGTTCCGGGAGTAGTTGGTTTCGAAATATACCCTTAAAAAGAAACAGACTCATAAGGATGAGTTGTAACACTGATACAAAAAATTACCTTATGATATAACTTCTTCTTATTATTTAAATCCTCCAAAATAATCAGGCTTCGCCTAAAAACGTTAATATCGTCCAAAATAAGCGCTTCTCCAAACACTTTTAACACAGCCAATAGTTGTTCGGGTCGTTTCGGAACGTCCGGACCCTCTTCAGAGTCGCTACCGCCCGGAGAATATCCCAACATTACTTGGGAATTGTAGAAGTAAGAGCCAATTAAAATTTAAAATACTGAAAACAATACAAATCGCCAATAAAACACATAAAGAGTTATTTTTAAGTTTATATATTCCTTTTAACACTGTCAAAGAATACCAATCCATAGATTCCACAAGTGAGATTTCAGCGTACCCTAAAAAATAAACAAAAAATTTTTAGTACCTACCGCGACCAACAGATGGCGAAAGTAGTACGATGTCGCTTTGCTAATACAATTACTATCAGAAATTTATAGCAGTCGCTCACGAGCGGTCGGCCCGATCAGTTAGAGTGAGGATATACGCAAAATTTAATAAAAATAAAATCCCCGATAAATGGACCCAGTAACCATAAGATTATTAAATTTATGATTTCAGAATAGGGTATATCGATGGGTTTTTGACAAAACATCGTAAGCGACATTCGTCAGATTTACGGGAAACGTTTTTTTCATTGGCTTTATTTCAGATGAAGATATGTTCTATATTGGTTCGGCGGTTCATTTAATTAATGGTAGTTATTTGGGTACATGCCAAAAAACAAATTAATAGTACCAAAAAACCAAAAAAAAAAAATAAAGCAAGTTAATAGAGAACTAAAAATCGACTTTTTGGTGGCAAGTCTGCCACCGTTGTCAAGATAAATTAAATAAAAATAAAAAATTTAAAAATTAACTATTATTTAGGTTTAGAATTTTAAAATTTTTAGCTTTTTTAGGAGATTCTGAAAATTTTGACATTAAATGTTAAATATGTTTGTTTTGTAATTCAAATTAAGAAGAAAACTAAAATAAAAACATTCAGATCTCGGTTTTCCTTTAAAAATAACGCGATGGGAAGAAAAAATCGTTTCCCGTAAAATTGGCGAATGTCGCTTACGATGTTTTGTAAAAACGCATCGATATATCCTATTCTGAAATAATAAATTTAATAATCTTATGGATACTGGGTCCATTTATCGGAGATTTTATTTTTATTAAATTTTGCGTATATCCTTACTCTAACTGATCGGGCCGACTGCTCGTCAGCGACTGCCATCATTTCTGATGGTAATATTATTAGCAAAGCGACATCGTACTACTTTCGCCATCTGTTGGTCGCGGTAGGTACTAAAAATTTTTAGGGTACGCTGAAATCTCACTTGTGGGGTTCTATGGATTGGTATTCTTTGACAGTGTATATAGGATGCAAGAAAATAAGAACATTTTTCAGATAAAATTATGTAATAAAAACAATGCATTTTTTGTCATAACTTTCCTACCACTCCACATATTATCGCAAAATTTGGTACACTTTTTTGGACATTACATCATATTTTTGCTGAAAAAATTGCTTATTTTTTTACCAGTGGCGAACACGCATTGAAATTTTTTAAAGAAAAAAATGGTACGCCACTGCTTTTTCTTTGAATCAATATTATTTTTGAAATACTTATTTACTTTGGAGTTAATTTGTTCTTGTGGTATTTTTTAGTATTTAGTTATATTTGCAATACTTAAAATGAATCGAAAGCATGTGTGTTTAGTTATAAATATAAAAGCTTAATTCGTATTACATAAGATGCACTTTAAAATAACAAACACTTTAAATTAGGTTTTCCACTATATTTACCCTAAAACCGCATTAAGTAAATAACTTTCAGAATATCTATATAAATAATATTTTTGGTAAACTTACCAGAATATTTATGCGCATTAGTTGATATAGTCCTTAGGATATTGCATGGGGTAAATATTTGTTTTTGGTGCACTTTGAACACTGTTGATATCAAATTAAACCAATTTTTAAAAACACATCCGTATAGGTACACAACAGGCGCACAACAAGGCTTTTCTAATTTCATCGTTTATGGGGAAATTAAATGTTGTTTGATAACCCTCTGTTTTAATATAACTGGGGTAATTCGTTTTGCAGCCCGAAACGCAACACGTTCGTGGCATAATGTACGCCGTACGCACATTTAAACGTAAAAACTACAATTGACATATTGGCACTGGTCCTATTTTTTAAATATAACAATAAATTACTTAATCTTTATATAATAAATATACGCTACGATTTAACTTTTAAAAACAAAAAAACCTTTTAAGCAATCGTTTAAACTTGTTTCTGTTTACTTCTAAACTTTACTTGACATTCCTACTGTGCTGTGTTGCCAGATTTCCTCATATGTTTAAGAAGGCTGTGTGTGGCATTACTTTTGAAATAATCCTTTATTGTGGAGTTAATTTGGTCTCTTGTTATTTATTCGTATGACGAACGGCTTTTGTTTAAAAATATAAATGCCATTTTAATGCATGGCAAAATCGCTAGTGGTAGAATAAATCCTAACAACTTAAAATTTTTAAATCCTTACCAATAAATTTGTATAAAGCAGAAAAGTTCCTGATAAGTTTTGCAGACACATTATTGCTTTTAGGTCAACTATAGTATTTAAAATTATACCTATATGTTGTCTAAAACATCCTAAAAAATTAATACCTATATTTAAAACACTTAAAAATTAATTATATTTAGCATGTAATCTATTAACCCACTTCAATATTCCTACTGTACAGTGTTGTTTGCAACGTTGCCTTTCTTACTTCACGGCTCCTATATTTAAGAAGGCAGTGGTAATGCGGATTCGAAGAAAAAGCGTACTATTTTTTTCTTTAAAAAAATTAATACAAATCCTGTTCAAACGCTACTGGTAATTTTTTTTTACTTTTACAGCAATAAAGTAATGTAATGGTCAGAAGAAGTGTATCAATTTTTTAAATAATATCTAAAGTGGTAGGAAAGTTATGACAAAAAATGTATTTTTTTCTTAAAACTTTAACACCCTGTAGCTTGGAAACGAAGCATTATTGGACATAATTTTATTTAAAAATTTTTCGTATTTTCTTGCATGTTATACAGCTACAATGTAAAAAGGAATACATCAACTTAAATATTACTCTGTATAATACCAAAGAGTATTTTTTAATTTCACTGTCTCGAAGTTTTTATTACCTGTAAAGAAGATCCAAAAATGTCACAAAAACATCTGGATTTTCACTAGCCTGCGGTAATAGTAAAGGATAAATATTCTCCATACACAACTGCAAGATATCAGGTAGCAAACTTTTGTTCTCTCTTACTACCATGCAAAAAATATCCAACAGTTGTTGAACTCCGGAAAGATTGTTTAATTGCTGTTCGCTAAAAACAGTACAAAATTTAAAACCTTAACATAAGACTGGACCAAAAAAGACAAACATTTATTTTTCTAATGGTACTATAAAAATGTTGTTCATGACGACGAAAGCAAAATATCCTAAAATTTTTATCCCTCAATATTAATATTAGATGCTGGTCGACTTTGACAGTTGGATTTGTAAAAATCGTTTTTCATTGAAAAGTACATACCCTATACTAGTAAATTTAAAGAAACAAAATTGCGGAAAATTCAATATTTTTAGATTTATTTCATTTTAAAACCTGCTAAAATCCAAAGTCGGTCTATATAAGGTCACGACATTCGGTCATATTGCTTTGACGTGTTATGACGTCACATCTCCCATTTTTCGGCCATGTTGTTCAGTGCCGGAGATATACAGTTTATTGTATTAGTAGAACAACCGTTTACACAACAGTTTTTAATTGTTATTAAGTTGTAATTTCTGTTACTTTAAATAAAAAACATTTGGAATTACATCTTTCAATAAATATCACTTCCAAAACAATGCAAAATGAAATGCGCAAATTCTAGACGCCACTGGATTGATCATAAGCTTTGATTTTACCCAGTCTTGCCAACTTTTCTTCGTGGAGTGCCCTTCCTTGCGTCCCCGACCTCGAACCGCCTAAAAGTTGAGGATATGTCGCAACCTTATAAATATAAACTAACCTTGGCTAAAATCAACGTTTTTATTGCGTCTAATTATTAAAACTCGTTGAAATCTTTGACATTTTATGACAGACACTAACGGCGTTGTCAGATTGTGCGAATATTCTTAAAATTAACCTGAATATTAGGTTTCATAAATATATTTTACTAACTAGAACTAACCTGACCACCCAAATGTAACAGTTAGCATGATCGTCTATATAGCTCTTCCAACCAATAAAATTACACATGCTTGTGCTTTTTACTGTAGTCTCTCCTTTTCTTGCATCCAAACTGCAGGTAATAGTTTTCTCTAACCCTTGGTTCAGTATATTCTTCCTTCTTTTTGCACACAATTTTACAAAAAGAAGGGGAAATATAGAAGTGGGTTTTCAATTAAACGTTTTGCATAGTGCCCTTTGGGCACGTTAAATTTTATTAGAAGAAATCAACACCATATACAAATCGGATGCGTAAAGTTGAAAACAGATACGCCGTTTTCCTTAAAGTAATCATAATAACGGCAACATCGCAAAAACATAAAAACCCTGAAGATAGGCACAACTCTTTGTTTGACCTCCGGACAGTGCGGACGTGCGTAGAGGACTACAAAGTTCTCCCGGAGTGGCGGCTAGAGGTGTCGTACGAACGTTTTTACCTTCGGGGATCAAGGAAAGATTCACGCTAAATTGACGGTATTTTCCTTCTGGATCTAAGCGCTGTGAGCGAAGATTCCTATAAGCTGATGGTATCCTGTTTGGTGGTGAACACGAGGTATTTCTTAAATGGCGGGAAATAGATGGGCGTGCCATGGGAACTGTCAGTAGTGAAAGTGAAGGTTATACGTAACACCAGTAGCAGATCTTGGTTTGACAGCCGACAATTTATGCATTGCATCGATTGTTGAATTATTTGTTTAAATTTTGGAATTTCTGGGAGCTACGAACTCGATTATCCAGATTTTCCGCCGACGAAGCCCTGGAAAGCATAGTCCGGAAGGGAGAGAGTGGTGGATTGGACCTGAAGGGACCAAAATCAAGAAAAAAATAGAGAGAGAGAGAGAGAGAGAAAACGTGAACAGCTGATGAACTGTACGAACTCGTTTCACCAATGAATAGCCGAAAAGATATAAAATTTCCGCATATTTTAGTTTTAAAAGAGTTTTTTAAAATTGGCTGACCTAAATGTGATTATCCGCACTTTAGTAAGTGTAAATTGTTGTAAAATATTGTTAAATTAATGTACTTTGAAGGAAAAATTAAAGAAAGTACTGTCCCTAAAGTCGAGCATCACCTTAATATTAAGAGGTGCATCAATAAAATTCTTGATTTTTTAACAATTGTTGCATTTGAAAATTTTAACACCCTGTATCTCAAAAGTTAAGACGTTTAGGACATATGTTCATTGTTCATATAAACTTTTCTTCCTAAAATAAGCCAAGGAATCATACCCTGTATTTTTAGCCATCAATTAAATTACACCCTGAATAGGATAAATATATACAGGGTGGCCCACCATATTCGACACGGTCTGTAGCTGGATAACAAAAAAAAAATTAAAATTTAAAAAAAGTAAATACTGGAACATAAACAGGTCGGATAAGACCACAGTATAAAATTATTTTAGTCTATACAGGGTATCTCAAAAAAGTGTGACGTATCAAAGTTATATTTTTTAAATGGAACACTCTATATTTTATGACGGTTTTAGATTCTACTTTAAAAAATAACTCAAGTTTGTTTATAGTACTAAGTGTCTTATTTTACTCGTTTTTGTGATATTTGATTTTTTTGAAAAATGCAGAGGTAAAATTAAATTGATTTTACTTTAATAGTTTTAATACTTTAAACTTTAAAATGTGTAACAAAATTAGAAAAAGTCTGCCATATCATACGTAGGTCAAATCAAGATTAAATATTGTACAGGGTGATTAAAAAATAATTTCAATTTTTCAGAAAATGAAATAGCCATATCTCTCTTATTTTAAATGGAACACCCTGTATTTTTTTACGTCACATGATGACAAATAAAATACTCTTTCAAATGGTGTATAGGTTGCCTATACCTATCTTTTGTGCTTTTTAGTAAAATGTGTTATAACAAATTTATAGTCCAAATGTTTATTTAAAATAAAGTTGGCTGTGACATAGCAGCCATTAATATTTTCTTAAGAAAATAACAACGACCATTTATTGATTACTAGTGTTTTAGTCAGTTTAAAAAAAATTCAATGATTTTAAATGAAAACCCTTCTTCTACAACAACAAGATGATATAATACTGGTAGGATGTGAAAAAATGGTTTATTTTAGTCTAGAGTTAATCCTGAAAAATATTCCAGGAGAAACCATCTGATAACCTTAATAGTTGCTTTAAAAAATTTGACACAGTGATTATAGATAATGGAAGAAACGAGTTATAGGTCACAGAATGTCGTCATAACTGACCAGAGGCGTTATTTAGGATTGTTTAAAAACACAAGTTTTATCATTACCACATTTAGCTGAAATAAGTGTTATTGGAAAATAAGAGAGATATGGCTATTTCATTTTCTGAAAAATTGAAATTATTTTTTGATCACCCTGTATAATCTATGATCTCGATATGACCTAAGTATGATAAGGAAGACTTTTCCCAATCTTGTAACAAATTTTAAAGTTTAAGGAGTTTATATTGTTAAAATAAAATTAATTTAATTGCACCCCTGCATTTTGAAAAAAAAATCAAATATCACAAAAACGAATAAAATTAGACACTTGGTACTATTAACAAACTTAAATTATTTTTTATGTAGAATCTAAAACCGTCATAAAATATAGGGTGTTCCATTTAAAAAAATATAACTTTGATACGTCACACTTTTTTGAGACATCCTGTATAGAGTAAAATAATTTTATACTGTGGTCTTATCCGACCTGTATATGTTTCGGTATTTACTTTTTTAAAAACCCCATGGTTATCCAGCTACAGACCGTGTCGAATATGGTGGGCCACCCTGTATTGAGAAGGAAATATTTCTTAAAAGTTCAGTGGCCAAATTGAAATTCAACTTTAAGTATGCCGCGGTAAGAGAGAAGGATTTTTCGATGTCCCACCAGTCACACTAAGTCAAGTGATAATTTCGAAAAACGTAGAAAGTAACCGAGGTTTTTCACAAAGGGATGTTGTTAATTAGCTATTATTTTACATTATAAGATACATTTTATTATAGTATAAGTTTCAATCACGTTATTATGGCGTATAATTAGTAAAATTCCAGAGTCAAATGTCCCACCAGTCACTATGGAATGCCCCTTATACCACCTGTTCAATGTTGTCTTACCTTATGGCAACTTGCAGAAATATCTGTATGGCATTCTTGGTAAACTCCACGCCGATCTGGGATTGTAGATTTTTCAGTACTGATATAAAAAATCGTGTAAATATATTGTGAACCTCTGTATATTTTACATAAATAGGAAACAAAAGCAGGGCATGGTCCAGAGTGGGCTAGAAAAACAAAATAATAAAATATTATATACTGTCTTTTGTCTTTCTAGTGATAACTTTACAGCCACATTACTCTTTACTGACTAGAATGTTTATACAGGGTGTAGTAAAATATATGGGTAATCATAACAATATAAAGAGGTAAAATTTATAACTTTGATTGTTTGTTTGTAAGGGCTAATTTTCGGAAATACTGAACCGATCATGAAAATTCTTTCACAATCAGAAAGCTACACTATTCAGGAATGCTATTGGGTATATTTTATTATGATTGAACAAAGAAAACGGAGAAAATAGTTATTTTTCTACCAAGAGCGTAAAATAGCACTTTTAGGCCCGCGGCTGAAAGAAAGAAAATCAGCTGTGGGCGTAAAAGTGCTATACGCCAGAGGTGCAAACAATATTTTTGTACGACTGAAATTAATACACAAGCATTCTCTGTAGTTAGAAGAAATTTGCCTTCTTTTAATGTTTCAAATTGTAAGCAGTATACTTTTAACATATAATTAATTAAATAAACTGTTGTTTTACCAAAAAAAATGGGTCATTATTTAATTTTATTATTATTTTATAAATTCATAAATACGGGCGTTTCTGATACATTTTTGCCCTAGGGCGTAAAACTGCTATTTTACGCCCTCATTCATAAATGCGGGCGTTTTTGATACATTTTTTTCTCCAGGGCGTAAAAGTGCAATTCTACGCCCTCAAATGGGGACGTAAAATTCTACTTTACGCCCTATCGTACAAAAATATATTTAACGCCCAACGAAGTGGACACAGGTCGGCTAGTATTCATATAAAACACATGAAAATCTGGAAGATTAACCCTCATATTTTGAAACACCCTGTATAAATGAATAAATTCAATAGAGACATTTTGCACCTCTTAAAATAACAGACGTTTTTGGCCTCCTTATGGTTATCGTTATTAAACATAACGATTACAGCAGCAGTTTTAGACAGAGATTTTGCAGCCTCTTCGAATAAATTTATCTTGCGTCTGCGCTTTCGACATATAACCTTAATTTTACCTGTGGTTCACCGATTTTAAAGTTTACGAAAAATCAGTACTTACTTTTATTCTCCATAAGTTATATATTGATATTTAAATATATACAAATAATTCTCTTGATTTTGTTTTTCAAAGTAGATGTAACAATACAGTATAAGCAAAACACAAAAAGTAAGGTTAGGTTTGGTAGTAGAATAAAAAGCAGAGTGTGCCAGATTGTGACATGTAAATATATTACTGATTTAAAACATCCT
The DNA here is from genome assembly GCA_014170235.1 of Listronotus bonariensis. NCBI lineage: Eukaryota > Metazoa > Arthropoda > Insecta > Coleoptera > Curculionidae > Listronotus > Listronotus bonariensis. The sequence goes on along the minus strand of JACEGR010003526.1, from coordinate 57,382 downwards.
TAAAAATGCAAGTCCGTTTTAATTTCTTTACACTATTTTATTTTTCCTACTGCTATGGATTTTTCGCTAATTAGAGCCTATGTATCAATGATATTTTAATTAATACGGCATTAAAATGTCAACCTTCTTAAATAATTGATAATAAAAATTCTACAATCCGACAACCACGCAGTTTAACAATAACGATAACGATACAGCTCTTCGGTATTCATCCGTAATTAAAGGAGTCCGGTATGGTTAATAACGATAACGGATCATGTTTGCGATACTGCGCAGACTCAGAATAACGTTAACCACAACGGAATTGCAAAATAAGAGGTGCAAAATGTCTCTATTAACTAATGTCTATTACCTTAATGGCACTGGTCAGCTCTTTCTTAGCCATAACTGCGAATCCCCTACAATACTCGACGACATGTGACAACGCCGGCAAAACACCGGCAACGCCGTCTCTCACTTTAACCTCCAAACTATTCGGCGCCAACTCTCTGAAATTCCGCGTCAACGCGTCGAAAAAAACGTTGATCAACAATTTGTATCGCTGTAAAGTCTCTTGATCGAACGCTTTTAAATGTTTCAGGAGGATCTCACAGATGGCAGAGTTAATCGTGTCGAAAATTTCGGTGTTGGCAAATTTCAACCTCGGGACCTGAAATTAAAATATTTAAATATAACCTCTGAACTATTATGCACTACTGTACAAATAAATGATACAGGGTGGCCCACCATATTCGACACGGTCTGTAGCTGGATAACCATGGGGTTTTTAAAAAAAGTAAATACTGAAACATATACAGGTCGGATAAGGCCACAGTATAAAGTTATTTTACTCTATACAGGATGTCTCAAAAAAGTGTGACGTATCAAAGTTATATTTTTTAAATGGAACACCCTATATTTTATGACGGTTTTAGATTCTACATAAAAAAATAATTTAAGTTTGTTAATAGTACCCAGTGTCTAATTTTATTCGTTTTTGTGATATTTGATTTTTTTTCAAAATGCAGGGGTGCAATTAAATTAATTTTATTTTACCAATATAAAACTTTAAAATTTGTAACAAGATTAGGAAAAGTCTGCCTTATCATACGTAGGTCATATTGAGATCATTGATTATACAGGGTGATCAAAAAATAATTTCAATTTTTTAGAAAGTCAAATTTCAATACTCTCTTATTTTAAATGGAACACCCTGTATTTTTTTACACCACATGATGACAAATCAAATGCTCTTTCAAATGGAGTATAGGTTGCCTATACCTATCTTTTATGCTTTTTAAGTAAATTCCGTTTTAACATATTTTTATTCCAAATGTCTATTTAAATGTAAGTAGGCTGGGATATAGCTATGCCTATTTACTACGCCGTTATTGCAAAATGTAAATTTGTTGGAAAAAAAGCACAAAATTAAAAGATTTTGTATTATCTGCCACTATTTTTTAAATTCCCAGAAAAAAATTCATTAGTTGCTTATAATGCTACTTTCAATAACACTTATTTCAGCTGAATGTGGTAATGATAAAACTTGTGTTTTTAAACAATCCTAATAACGCCTCTGGTCAGTTATGACGACATTCTGTGACCTATAACTCGTTTCTTCCATTATCCATAATCACTGTGTCAAATTTTTTAAAGCAACTACATATTAAGGTTATCAAATGGTTTCTCCTGGAATATTTTTCAGGATTACCTCTAGACTAAAGTAAACCATTTTTTCACATTCTACCAGTATTATATAATCTTGTTGTTGTAGAAGAAGGGTTTTATTTAAAATCATTGAAATTTCTTTTAAACTGAACTAAAACACTAGTAATCAATAAATGGTCGTTGTTATTTTCTTAAGAAAAATATTAATGGCTGCTATGTCACAGCCAACTTTAATTTAAATAAACATTTGGACTAAAAATTTGTAAAAACAGATTTTACTAAAAAGCACAAAAGATAGGTATAGGCAACCTATACACAACATTTGAAAGAGTATTTTATTTGTCATCATGTGACGTAAAAAAATACAGGGTGTTCCATTTAAAATAAGAGAGATATGGCTATTTGATTTTCTGGAAAATTGAAATTATTTATTGATCACCCTGTACAATATTTGATCTTGATTTGACCTACGTATGATATGGCAGACTTTTTTCTAATCTTGTTACACATTTTTAAAGTTTAAAGTGTTAAAGTAAACTCAATTTAATTTAACCACTGCATTTTTCAAAAAAATTAAATATCACAAAAACGAATAAAATTAGACACTTAAATATAATAACTATAAACAAACTTGAGTTATTTTTTAAAGTAGAATCTAAAACTGTCAGAAAATATAGGGTGTTCCATTTAAAAAAATATAACTTTGATACGTCACACTCTTTTGAGACACCCTGTATAGACTAAAATAATTTTATACTGTGGTCTTATCCGACCTGTATATGTTTCAGTATTTACTTTTTTAAAAACCCCATGGTTATCCAGCTACAGACCGTGTCGAATATGGTGGGCCACCCTGTATACCACTGGACGATGCGAAAATCGCATTAAAAAATAAGAATAAAAAGCTATACTATACAGACTGGGTAAAAAAAAAAAATTTGGCCTAAGGGTACTTTTAAAGATATTTTTCTACTAGCGTGTGAAAAGCAGCACTTTTCCGCACGCAATTTAGTTTGGAAAGTGTCACTTTTGCAAATTTCCCACTTAAACAGGTACTTAAAATGTTTCTAATTCTGAAGTTTGACTTAGTATAATTTTATTATTGGCATAGTAATCTTTTATTTGTACAAATTAGGTGTAAAATCAACGAAATATTCACTAAAAATTAATATTGTTTTAAAAACATTGTTTCAAAAATCCTGGTATATATTAAATTTGCTTGTCAGATTTTTAGTTTTGACAGGTGCCGGTGTCCATATTATAAAAGATGAAAGTAATTAAAAGTCATCGATAATTAAAAGTGTCTTTAGTACATTCTGATCAGTATCGTCGATTTTGAATAAAAAACGTTTCCCATGGAGTCTTCTGACGAGGAATTACCTGAATCCATTCTAAAAGCAGCCGAAATAGCAAATTTAGATTTGTTGCCGTCCAAGTCGAAGCACAGGTACGAGAAAGAATATACAGCATTTACAAGCTGGTGTGGCGAGAAAAAAATGAAAAGTATGAAAGAAGAAGTTTTAATGGCATATTTTGCGGAACTTGCTAAAACATGTAAGCCCAATACCTTATGGTCAAGGTATTCCATGTTAAAAAGTGTCATTAAGATCGAAAAGAACATGGATTTAAGCAAATATTTCAAAGTTACATCATTTTTGAAGAAGCAAAATGTGGGATTTAGACCCAAGAAGGCCAAAATTTTCTCGAAAGATGAAATAGCAAAATTTATTAATGATGCTCCAAATGATGTCTATCTAGCGATGAAGGTAGCTACAATTTTCGGACTAGCTGGTGCGTGTCGTCGAGAAGAATTGATGAAAATTAGCATTGATGATATTGACGATAAGGGGAATCTTTTAATTGTAAATATTCCAGACTCCAAAACCATTCTAGCCGAAGTTTTGTCATTTCCGAGGAAATTGAAAATGGAAAATATCTAGCTTTGTATAGAAAGTATTTCAGTTTACGAAAGCCCGAAACACCACACAGAAGATTTTTTGTTAATTACAAAAATTGGCTTGTACTGTCCAGTGCATAGGAATAAATTCTTTTGGCAAGATGCCCTCTGAAATAGCTGCCTATTTACGTCTTCCAAACCCAGAACTTTACACGGGACATAGCTTTCGCCGTTCCTCAGCTACAATGTTAGCTAATTCTGGTGAAGGCATAACGAATATTAAAAGACTTGGAGGTTGGAAGTCATCATCTGTTGCAGAAGGCTACCTAGAAAGCTCTACAAGTTTCAAGACGGACTTATCAAACAAAATATTATCCCAAAATTCATCTACCTTTGAACACAGCAAAACGCACTCAAGGCCCATTGTACCGTCTTCTAGCAAGCAACAATGTGTCTCTGTTACCTGTAACGACGACCGGTTCAATTGCACCTCAACGGCAATCTCCAACTCCGCAACTTACCCACAACAACTTGCCTCTGCGATTCATTTGCAAAATGCTACCAACTGTTCTTTTACGATTAATGTTGTTAATAATAATAAGCAGTAATGGTAAAAATAAATATTATCAAATGGTTGATTAGTTTGACTTTTTTCCACACACTCGTAGAAAAATAGCGTTCCTAACACGTGCCGAAAGTGCCTTTCCTCATTTGACTCGCTTGACCGAGCTCGCTACGCGCGTCGTTCGGTCAACTGCCAGTAAATATAAAGGCACATTCAAAAGTGGGGGCGGAATGGTGTGTGGCAAGTGTGTAACATCATTTGAGGTAGGAGTAGTCTTGTAAAGTATTTAATTTTTGAGAGCTTTAAAGGTTATACCTGCCACTAGCTCACCACTTCACTATCATGTTACTCACTTGCCACTTCAGTGCGCGCCTTGCCTAATACCCATCATGTAAATTGTTAATGTTACCTACACTCCTGAATAAACTCACTAATTCCATTATACCTCAATGGACACAAATTATTCTGGTTTCTGGACAACTCAAAAATAACTGCGCAGCCGACAATTGGATTTTAACAGGAATTTTATCTCCTTCCTTTAGAAATGGCAGGAAAAGTTTAAGAAAAATGTCCACGTCTCCACACTGCTGATTTCTCGCTTCCATCCATTCTAGCCAGGTCTTCAGTGATGCTAACAACTCACTTTGGCTAAAAATAAACATTAACAAATAAAAGATGTATCGAGAAAAAGTGGAAAGTTCGTGGTATAGCAGCAGGACTGCAAAAGGACGCATGTGTATTGCGTGTCATCTTTTTACCAGAAAAAGAAAAATAAGAAGCCCAATTTATATGTGATTTGGTGGGTTGTCCAAGGATAAAAAGTCTTCTGTAGAGTTTTATGAATACAATAAACAGGGAAGTCGTATATCTACTCACACATCTACGAAGCTTTGCGTCAGCTTGGGGTTATTAAATCTAAGGAGGTAGGACTTGATTTTCTTATAACTTGAGGCACTTTAAGTGTATCTTCTATTAATGTGTGAGATTATTGGAGTGGCAGTCCTATGGATTTCTTCGTTTTCTACAAAAAAAAATATATACAGGGTGTTTGAAAGCTTTCCACTAAAGTTATCTTCGAAACGAGACAGATTTGAAAATCGCCGAAACACGTCAAGATATTTATTGAGGGGAACGTTTTTACAAAATTGGACAGCGCCCCTTTAACCTAACCATCAGGGCCACCACCCCAAAATTCTTAAATGAGAAGGCGGGTCGAGTGATACATCATTTTAAAGCTCCTGACGAGTGCTTTATAACCCTAGAATATGAAGTCAATATCTTCACCTATTACAAAATGGCGGTACTTTAAAAATTACCTAAATACCTGATTTGGATGACCATATTTCGAAACTAATAAAGTTAGATGTACCTAATGTGGTGTTTTCTTAAAGCTCTTAAAGGTCTTTTTAATGGTGATACTAGGTAGTAATATACAGGGTAGAAGAAAAAAGTACATATTTTTTTATTTAAGAAACCTGTATATCATTTTACCATTAAAAGATCTTTAAATGAGCTTTAAGTAAATACCACATTAAGTACATCTAACTTTATTAGTTTCGGAAATATGACCATCCAAATCAGGTATTTAGGTAATTTTTAAAGTACCGCCATTTTGTAATAGGTGAAGATATTGACTTCATATTCTAGGGTTATAAAGTACTCGTCAGGAGGTTTAAAATGATGTACCACTCGACCTGCCTTCTCATTTAAGAATTCTGGGGTGGTGGCCCTGGTGGTTAAGGGGTTAAAGGGCGCAGTCCAATTTTTGTAAAAACGTTCCCCCTCAATAAATATCTTGATGTGTTTCGGCGATTTTCTCAAATCTGTCTCGTTTCGAAGATAACTTGAGTGGAAAGTTTTCAAATGAACACCCTGTATATTAAACATAAAAAAAAATTCCTCATGTTCAGAACTCCACAATACTCACCACTAAGATAAAAATGATGAGCTAGACTTGCTAAGGTAAAAGTCAGCGTCGAAAAATCCCTAAGTATATAAGCTAGTTTCTCAGTCTCACTGTTGTTTGAATTGTTATACCAAATTTCCGAATATTTTTCCAATTCTCTGTATTCTGTATTATACAGATTCCACGAATTTAACTAAAAACATTTTCGATATGTTATCACCAGAAATCTAAGGCGAACAGGAGAATATATTTTTATTGATTTTAAAAGTGTTTAAAAAAGTATAAATTGGTAGTCTGCACAATTTATACTATTTTTCCGCTATTTGCCAATACTGGTGTGATACTGGCAACAGCGCCCTGCTCTTCAATCATAACTAAATCATTAAATCTACTTACTATCTGATTAAAAATATCCAAAGGTGCATATAGCGCAGCTTGTTGAAATAACTTCTACTGAAGAGTGCAAGAGATATTGCCACTCAGTCTTATTCTAAAAAAGATGTAGAATCAGATCCAAATTTTAAAAAATATTGATATAAAATAGAGGCAATGAGGTCCACCTCAACAGCAATTGGCGATTTCAAAGATCAATGAGACCTCTGGTGGTCAACGGCGCAACCTAAGAAAACAGGTGATCGGACATGTTTAACCATTGAAATGGATATAAATATAATATTATTTATTTACTTCGTTATGTTTAACACGCGTTTTTGAGCCTTGTGCGTGAATAGCTGTGTGTTTTGCTATCATTTTTATCAAAAAGTCTTTCTTTTCACCTATATTAAAACGTTTATTATGGCATTAGAAAAGCCATTAACTTGTAAAATAAAAAGACGTGTGTATAATCAAAATAATATGGTTGGAATTCTAGATTTATTCTCCTTCCACTGTGCACCTACTATCGGAAGTGCAATTGAGGTATGAAAATACTGAGCTTAGCGTCAAAAACAGTTCTTCACTTATTCCGAAAAAAGTTTTACATGGCGCTTTCTTCACTAATCACCACTAACAAAAAGTCTGTTAAACCATCAAGGGCACTACTCAAACTCACAAATCGAGTTTTAACACACTTAATACGTATAAATCAGGAGTGGCCAACCGGTCGATCGCGATCGACTGGTCGATCGCGACTATTAGTCAAGTCGATCGTAGCAAGGTCAAAAATATAAATACCTGAACCACGGCCGTGCCTACCAGGTGGTGCAAGGCACCAGGGCGCAACGCATGTGAAAATGAAAGGCGGAAAGTCGAGAGAAAGGGCAGAAAGGGCGGGTGGTTGTTACAAATGATTGTGATTTTGAAAAATGAGGTGGAGACTTGTTTTTTTTGCTCTTCAAAAGTACTATATGAGGAAAAAAGAAAATAATGGGAGTTGGGCGCTCTGTAAAGAAAGTACACAATTGGGGTGAAGACCTTTTTCCGAAATGCCGAAATATGACCAGTGCCGTATTATCCATTAGGCTGACTAGGCTACAGCCTAGGGCGCCATGAAAAAATAGGCGCCAGATAGGGGAGTAATAGGCGCTACACAGGGAAGTTTCTAAAAGTTTAGGTCGGGTGGGGATTAGAACTAATCTTTCTGCGGGGATATAAATAAAATAGAGGCGAAAAGGAGAGAATGACTTTTTTTTTTTACTCTTCAAAATTTTTTTCTTTGTACGAAAATAGGCGCTCTGGGAATTCTAGCCTAGGGCGCCTCATACCCTTAATACGGCCCTGAATATGACATTGGTAGATCGCACTGGGTGTCGTCACTGAAAAGTCGATCTTGGGCCTAAACAAGTTGGCCACCCCTGGTATAAATCTACACAAATTCACGGCTATTGAAACTTGAACAGTATTTTAAACCGTTTTAATACCCGAAATCCGTAACAGGATCAAAGCTAGCTACCTGCATATTACCTACTTCTTTCGACTTTGTTTATGTTTAGCAGCGCCCCCATCGGCAGTTAAAATCGCCAATCTGAGTTCTGCTCATGACATCATAACGCAAGCGCAATGTCTAATTAAAAAACAAGGTGCGTCATCTAGCGCATTCGTCAAAACATCCTAAAGATGCGCATCGTCTATTCATTGCCAAAAATGTTAATTCTCCGATTGTATGAATAAACTGACCAGCTTGAAGCATCAACTGCAGCATGCCACTTATTGCCATTGCTTTTTACCATTGAACTATTTTTTTTAATTTTGTTTTTGGTTAGTTCTGGTTAGTCAAAATTTAAATAAACCCAATACATATTTTTAAAGGAAATTGGATGCGCTACAAATATGGTCTCTCTAATATTTTTCAATAAATTCATTACTTCAAAAGTTATTTGACTTTGAAATTAAATCCAAAAGTAACTTCAAATAACCTTTGAAGGAGAGAATTTATTGAAAAATGTTAAAAGACACTTTTTGGTAGCGCATTAAGTTTACTTTAAAGCGTATATTCATAATAAAATCTTAAGATTTGTAGTAGTAACAAAAATCCAAACTCAAAAAACAAAGTTGAATAATTAATAGTTTAAAAAAACTAAAAAACACGCTTTTATATGCAACCGAACTAAAAATTAGAAAATAATTTTTCATTAAAAAAAATATTGTCATTTCATAGTAAAAAGCGTGGGGTGCATTTTACTATTTTTTCATAACTTTTCCATCATAGATATTTGCAAATATAATAATTATAACATTTAATATATTTATCACCCCACGCTTTTTACTATGAAATGACAATATTTTTTTTTTAATGAAAAATTATTTTCTAATTTTTAGTTCGGTTGCATATAAAAGCGTGTTTTTTTAGTTTTTTTAAACTATTAATTATTTTTCATTTTTTAGTTTCTGCTACTCTTGACAAAATGGCGAAAAATTTTTTAATGAACAAGAGTGGCAAATTTTAAAATTTTTCCAACAGATTGCAACTCACTAAAAAATTTCTTCTTCATTAAGTAGCAAAGTTTGAAATTTTGCCAACAGATGGCAATCCAGGCAATGTTTGGACCGTTGCCAATATATTGCAACCCACTAAAAATTTCTTCTTCATTTAATAGCAAAGTTTGAAATGTTGCCAACAGGTGGCAACCTAGGTGTTGTTTTTATATTTTTATAATATAAAGGAAAATTTTTTTCCTGGCGATCCAAAAAAAAATGTTAATTTTTATTAATTGCACATGTATTATGTATACATTACACATATGTAATTTTTATTATGGAATCCTTGAACTAATGGTGCAACTAACTCTATATTTTTATTGTTCATAAAAATTGAACACTCATGGTGCAACTAACCATATTGTGTAAAAACTAAAAAATGTCTTCTTCATTTAATAGCAAAGTTTGAAATGTTGCCAACAGATGGCATCCTAGGTGTTGTTTTTATAATATAATGGAATTTTTTTCCTGGCGATTCAAAAAAGATAACGGGATACTGTTTTTAAATTATTGCATCTTCATCGGTCCTTGACACGTGTGCAAAGTTTCAAAGAAATCGAATAGCTGGAAGTTGGTTAAAATTAGGCTCAAAGATTCCGTTACATAGATAGATAGATAGATAGATGGATAGTTACAACCCAAGTTAATAAAAAGCATGTTAAAAATGGTTTTAATCCGGTTTAATGTTCCAAGCCTGATGTTACAGTGGTGGAGGCTCATATCCTCAACTCTGATTTAAAACCATAAAATTGTAATTAATTTAGTAGTATACAGGAGCCTGGCCGACCATGTTCGAGCACGGTCTGTAGCTGGATAACCATGGGGTTTTTAAAAAAGTAAATACTGGAACATATACAGGTCGGATAAGACCACAGTATAAAATTATTTTAGTCTATACAGGATGTCTCAAAAAAGTGTGACGTATCAAAGTTATATTTTTTTAAATGGAACACCCTATATTTTATGACAGTTTTAGATTCTACTTTAAAAAATAACTTAAGTTTGTTTATAGTACTAAGTGTCTAATTTTATTCGTTTTGTGATATTTGATTTTTTTTGAAAAATGCAGAGGTAAAATTAAATTGATTTTACTTTAACACTTTTAACACTTTAAACTTTAAAATGTGTAACAAGATTAGAAAAGTCTGCCATATCATACGTAGGTCAAATCAAGATCAAATATTGTACAGGGTGATCAAAAAATAATTTCAATTTTTCAGAAAATCAAATAGCCATATCTCTTTTATTTTAAATGGAACACCCTGTATTTTTACGTCACATGATGACAAATAAAATACTCTTTCAAATGGTGTATAGGTTGCCTATACCTATCTTTTTGTGTTATTTTAGTAAAATCTGGTTTTACAGTTAATCCTGAAAAAATATCTCAGGAAGGAAACCTTAATAGTTGCTTAAAAATTTGACACAGTGATTATGGATAATGTAAGAAACGAGTTATAGGTCACAGAATGTCATCATAACTGACAAGAAGCGTTATTTTAAGTTTTACCACATTCAGATGAAATAAGTGGTATTGGAAGTAGCATTAGAAGCAACTAATGAATTTTTTTCTGTGAATTTTAAAACTTGTGGCAGATAATACAAAATCTTTTAATTTTGTGCTTTTTTCCAACAAATTTACATTTTTGCAATAACGGCTTAGTAAACAGGCATAGCTATATCACAGCCTACTTACATTTAAATAGCCATTTGGAATAAGAAATATGTTAAAACGGAATTTACTTAAAAAGTATAAAAAGAAAGAATAGGTAACCTATACACCATTTAAAAAGAGGATTTGGTTTGTCATCATGTGGTGTAAAAAAATACAGGGTGTTCCATTTAAAATAAAAGAGATATTGCTATTTGACTTTCTTAAAAATTGAAATTATTTTTTGATCACCCTGTATAATCTATGATATCGATATGACCTACGTTTGATAAGACAGACTTTTTCTAATCTTGTAACAAATTTTAAAGTTTAAGGAGTTTATATTGTTAAAATAAAATTAATTTAATTGCACCCCTGCATTTTGAAAAAAAAATCAAATATCTCAAAAACGAATAAAATTAGACACTTGGTACTATTAACAAACTTACATTATTTTTTTATGTAGAATCTAAAACCGTCATAAAATATAGGGTGTTTCATTTAAAAAAATATAACTTTGATACGTTACACTTTTTTGAGACATCCTGTATAGAGTAAAATAATTTTATACTGTGGCCTTATCCAGACTTGTATATGTTTCAGTATTTACTTTTTTAAAAACCCTATAGTTATCCAGCTACAGACCGTGATCGAATATGGTGGGCCACCCTGTATATAAAAAAATACACTTAAAATAATACATACATCTTCATCCACATCTGTTGCATTAACTTCAACAAGCTGCGAAAAATTGTAACTAAACTGAATTTTTTCTTATTAAGGCACTACCTAAGCCTAAAAATACTTCTGAGTACCTAAAAACAGATATAAATTTAATATATAAAAAGTCTTAAAATTAGTGTGAAATATGTATAACTCCTTATACCAGGGGCACCAACTGGCGGACCGCGTTCGGATCCGGTATTGGTATTTTAAAAAAAGGGCCCCTAATGAAAGTAGTTGGTAATCCCTGCCTTATACCCTATTTAACTCACTTCTGCGCATTATTCGGCTTAATCTGTCTAAAAACACAGTCCACACGCTCAGACACCTCAGAAAACATATAATACTCGGTAAATGCATGGTGTACTGGAAAACATGGATAGGAATTCCAAGGAACTAAACGTCGGATCTTCTTCAAAACGCCATAGGTGTTGTTCAACAATCAGTACAAGAAGCTCGCATAACTTCTTCACAAACCTGCAGTAAAAAATTAAAATTTTAACTACCATACCGTCTAGAATTCCAGACTTATTGCCTAGTGACTTTTTTTTAAGTTCTGTTCTACCTACATTTCGTCAGTACTTTCAATCCGGTAACTGCCAGAACTGGTAATGTTTCTGAGTAGCTCCACAACGTGGTTGTAAATTTCCCTAAAAAGTTTTCGCTGCCAGGGGGCAGCACTTTCGGTAAAATATCCCGTTTATCGTCGATATGGCACTGACACATAAGTCGTCATCGTCCTAATAACAAAATTAATATAATCTTACATTTAGTTAACAAAAAATGTATGTATTATAAGTTTTTAAAAGGTACTTATGATGTTATATACTGGGCGCCCGGAAAGGTATGGTCATAAATGATAAAAGTGATAAAGTGAGGCACAATAATGTTAGTACCTAATACATTAAATAAAAAAAAATTATATTTAACACACCAGCAGTTTAAAAACTAAGACGTCTAGGACATATGTTTATATGAATTTTTTCTTATTTTCTGTTGTAGAATCACCCCGTAAAGTTTGTCGGTTGAGTTACTGGACACCCTGTATGTATGTAGGTAATTTGATTGAAATTGATGAAACCTTTGATGTCCTATTGGTGCGCTAAACGGTGAGTTTTATCGACTTTAATCAAAGAGGACCTTATTTTAATTTTTTGGTTGTCTATAAAATGGAGCCCCCAGCTTTGCGATATCTGTCAAAATAAAAAGTTATGATGTAAATAAATTTTTAAGTTTTAGGTAAAGTTCCCTCTGGCGGTATTTAAAAAGTACTTTTGTCTTAAAATTTTAGAATCTGCAAAGCTCGATTTGCGTGCCAAACATCAACTGGATTGGTTAAAAAATAAATGCAATATGGCGAAAAACCAAAATAAAAATTGAACTTTGACGGCTTGTAACTCGAAAAGCGAATGACATTTTGAAAAAATGTATATGAAGCAATACCCTTATTTTGTCAAGTAGAATCACCTCCTTAAGTTTCGTAATCGATTATTGAATCACCCTGTATAGGGGAACCTGGAACAAATTAGTTTAAAGCTGGGACTAATGGAAAAATGCTAGTGTTTTGGGTCCTATTTAGCATACTAAAAATCCCACAAAATCCGCAGGACCAAAAGACCCCTGTATTTTTTATTTTTTTCAAAAAATCGTTATTTTTTGCACCATTGATCTCACCTGTGAGTAAGTCGAAAAATTAGTAAAACTAAAAATCGCCCTGACTAACTTCTTAGGAATATGTTCGACAGAAACCCAACCAAACATAAACTGAATTGTGGCCAATGCTTCTTGACCCAACACATTCACATCGGGCCGGAATTCAGCCTGCTGAAATTTGACTAGCTAGAGGCAGCTGAACAGCAGGATGAGTGGGGGAAGGGGGAGGGGGTTGCTGTGGCAGTGTGTTTCGTTTTTGTGCCTAAAAGTAAAGAATATTTTTTTATTTATCTATTGTTTTTATTTTATTTTTATTAATAATACATTACAGAGTTTCCTCCAAATAGTATACAGGGTTATTAAAAAAAACCGGATCGATGGATTATCTCAGCAACCGTTTATTATAAATGAACCAAAATTTGTGCGTACGGGTAAGTGAACATGAAGAATTTAAAAATTATATTTCCAAGATTGCTAAGTTTATAGCAAAAAACATAAAAAGGCCGCCTGCAATCGGACTATTTTATACAAAGGCGCCGCTATCCTTTACAGCGACGCGCCGATACACTATGGTATAGAAATCCATTATTTTGGCCAAAAAGCAACTTTGAAATTTTAATGGCTCATGCTGTGTATTTCAAAGTAGATAATCCAAAACTGCATGTACGCAAAATTATAAAAGGATGTGACGCACTCTATTGGGGTAGAAGAACTGAAAATGTAGCCTTTGCTAAGCATAAACACACAACATTTTGGCCCACTTTAGTTTGATTATTGACCTTGTACTACAAAAAAAAAAAGTAAAGAGTTTAAGCAACAAGAGCTATTGTTGTGTTTCGATGCAGTCTCGCGAAGTCTCGCTACTTTTGTCAAAGATTTTTTTACCCTTTTCTTTATCAGTTTTTGTACTTACAACTGCCTTCCTACTTTTGCTACTTCTGAGTGTAGGACAGATATAAGATCTTTATAATTTACAAGGTATTTCCATCTTTAAAATTTAATATGTTTTGTCCTACACTGTATATCCTAAAAGATAAAAGCATTCTGATGAAAGATATGGATTCTACAGAATCTACCCATACAAAACAGTGTCTTTTATTTATCTTATACGTTAAAAATATAAAAAGTTAGGAAGATGTATCTCTATTACGCTTCTAAGAATAATTTAAAATTATTTTCAGATTTGGATGGTCATTTTCTGAAACTAATTGAGATAGTACACATCAAATGTAGTATTTTTTAAAGCATTTTAAAAGATTTTTTGGTGGTGATATAATATTCAGGGTATTCCATTTAAAATCATACCTATTGTCGTACCCTGTATATCATATGAGATAATAATCATCGGATTACTGATTAGAATACTACCAAATTAACCAAACAAGCTGACATTCTTAGTTTATTTTGTACAATAACAAATAATAATGTTAAGGGGGTGTAAATTTATAATAACATAATAAGTTTTAGGTTTCCAAAAAGCATTTGTAATAATTTATAATATTTTTTCCAGTAAAAAGCACCTTATTTTAAGTTAGATTGGCAAGTTTCAGAATTTTGACCAAAAATTAACTGCTATCCCTATGTGCGATGACCAGCTGCATCAACCGGCATATCATAAAGGAAATATAGCAAAGGGCGGCCGCGAAGACAAGCATGCCGATTTATTTCCTTTAAACTTTTAGCATGACTTTTTTTTCTTATCAAAGAGCACCCGAAATTACATTTTTAAACTTAACTCTTAATAAAAAGAGTACACATAAAATTAAAAAAACTTATACAATTATTATTAGTATTTACATATAGGATTATTTGTTCAAAATACTTACTGACTTTTTCTAAAAATATTAGTGAGTAATTCGAAAACTACAGGAATGTAGCTGTGTAGCAGTCTTGTGAGTTCCTTTTTCTCTATTGAGACTATCGAAAGTGGCGTTCATACCAATGAATTCTTCGCAGGTCATTTTAAGTAATATCAATCCAATCAGTTGGTTGGATTCATCGGATTTTAATAACTGAAAAAAAAAACGGTTTTAGATAAGTTTATTAAGAACACAGGCCCACAAAATAAAAAAGTGGTCTGTGCTGGGTATTAGACAAAGATTTTCTGACATATTTTTTGCCGCTGAACACGAATCTGAAGGCAAAACTGGGGAGTCAAACTGCAAAAAAACCGAATTGCGGGGGTCAAGGGGGCAATGATAATTTTTTTTATTAGAAGGGGATTATGTAGCACCTCATTTTAATGGCCATTTGATACTCTATATAACGCCACTTTTTTTTTTAAATCAGCCCAGCCGTTCCAGACTTACAACCATTTGAAATTTGTCTTAAATACTTATACAGTGCGGTCTTAGTGGTATTGGCTTGTAAGCCTGGAACAACTGGGCCTATTTTCAAAACCAGAGTGGCGTTAAATAGAGGATCCAAAGGCCTTTAAAATGAGGTGCTACATAACACCCTTTCAATAAAAAAATTGACCTCTGGTTTTGACTTCCGATTCGTGTTTAGCGGCAAAAAATATGTCATAAATTTTTGTCCGATACCCAGCACATACCACTTTTTTCACAAAGGTTACTTACAGCAGTGGCGTAGTAAGGTCAGCAGGGGCCCTGGGGCAGTACAATGGCAATAACATTGACTAATTGACATATTTGGCCCAAAAAGTGAATTAAAAACTTGTTTTTTTACAATTTAAAACTGTGCAGAACTTTTATTTCATTAGGAGCAGATTAAAAAAATTTATACACGAATATGTAGTGAATTTTTCCATTGCGGTCAGTCTATGTTATGGCACAGGAGTAGCCAGTAAACCGTGTTTGATAATCGTGAGTCATCTCATATTGCCTAAACTTATTCTTTTATTTTTAAACAAAAACAACAAACACTCATAGATATACACACCAGGAAGAGTGAGAATATTCATATTGTATAATTCAATAAAATGTTAATTATGGCATCAGAAGAGCCATTAACATCTAAAATAAAAGAAGACAGTGTGTATAATCAATAATAATATGGTTGGAAATCAAGATTTCTTCTCCTGTCACTGTGCACCTACTATCGGAAGTATAATTAAGGTATGAAAATACTGAGCTTAAGCATCAAAAACAGTTCTCCATTCATTCTGAAAAGAGTTTTACTTGGGGCTTTCTTCACTAATCACCACTAACAAAAAAGTCTGTTAAACCATCAAGGGCACTACGCAAACTCAAAATCGAGTTTCAACACACTTAATACGTATAAATCTATACAAATTCACGGCTGTATTGAAACTCGAACAGTATTTTAAACTGTTTCAATACCCAAAATCTGCCTATTACCTGCATTTTTCGACTTTGTTTACGTTTGGCAGCGACCCCATCGGTAGTTAAAATCGCCAATAGTTACTCTTACCTCTAAAATACTGTCAAAAAATTTGGATATCTATTCGGCCAATCTATCTTAGCAATGTCAACTAGAAGCTTGGCATATTTGTTTCTTAGAAAATGCGGAATATTGTTGCTTTTAATAAGGAGACTGGACTGAAGGACAGATTTTATCTCTTCTTGCAGAGTCCAATCGGTTTTTGACCATTCCTGGTTTATCACAGACTAAAAAACAATATATTCGTTATTAGGTGAAACCTCATACTTTATGTATGGCCTCAGAAATTGTTAAAATGTTTCAATGAGCTACCTAACGGCCTTAAGTCTGATATGCATCCGAAAATATACAAGAGATCTTACTTTATTTTGGATACTTTATTTTAACTTACTTCTAAGGTTTGTAATGCAAACATTGTCACGTAATGACTAGACGTGTGTGTAATAAAATAAAGGCACAACTTCCCCAAATGGGGAGCGGCCCGAATAGTAGATAACTGAACTTCAATTTCATGTTTTCGGATATTGCTAGTGTATGGATTAAAGAACTCTTCAAACAAATTTTCTACTGCCACCAATGAACCATTTTCGTTAAAGTCCTGAAATAGAAAAGGGGCTGTTTAGTCAAAAAATGCCTGTATACAGGGGGTAAATGCTGGAAAAATTTAAGGTTAGATTAATGTAATTTGGGAACTGCACGGTATTAAAACGATTTTTTAGGGAGGTACTTGCCATAATGGTGTATTTAGTGGTGGTTAATTGGCATTAAACAAAATTAGGTGGTAAAATCGCAACTTTTGGTTAAAAAATTTCGTAAATGATGTACTATGTTGACATTTCTTTTCGGGGGTTCGTGCAAACATCGCGCAGTCTCGTTTATTTTGACATTGACATAATTAATCATAGAATAGAACCTGTATGGAAGGTGAAAGCAATTGAAAAGATGGCCAGACATTGCCCTCTGATATGCCGCGTTGCCATATTTTCATCAAGTGCATAAATTCAAAAATAAGTCTTTTTTATCAAAAAATATATAATTAAAATATCTATTTATTGAAAAATCGGTCATTTTTGGTAATTTTCTAGAAACCTGCGGCAACTCCGATTTTGACGAAATTTGGTATACGGGGGTTTTTGGGGCGCTGATCACGAATCTGAAAGATTTGAAATTTAAACTAATCCTATTTTTACAATATTCCCCTTCTTTTTGCACGCAATTCTTGATTTAAAGCTAAAGTGGCACACAATATTTGATTTTCACCTTTTAAAACCCCGGTTTTTACGTATTTTACATTATTTTTGCATTAAATTGCATAGCTATACTTTGAATCATTTTAATCCCAGTGTGCCATGAAGCCCTATGTGTATGTATGGTTGCCGCATTATCAAAGAAAAGCCACGCAATTTAATGCAAAAATAATGTAAAAACGTAGAAAAACGGGGTTTTAAAAGGCGAACATCAAATATTGTGTGACACTTTAGCTTTAAATCAAGAATTGTGTGCAAAAAGAAGGGGATATAGGGAAAATAGGCTTAGTTTAAATTTAAACTTTGATGATGAATATTTCGAGAACGAAACGTTTCCGCCAAAAAAAAACTCTCATATTCTTGATCAGCGCCCCTAAAAACCCCGTATACCAAATTTCGTTAAAATCGGAGTTGCCGCAGGTTTCTAGAAAATTACCTCATTTTTAATTGTAGTGTAATTTAAAGTTTTTTTTTATTCTAAGACGCAGTCTTTATTAGAGAACAAACAACTCTGAGAAAAACTAAACTGAAAACAAATGTCATAAAATTAATTTTAAACATGATGACAAAAAAAACAAATTAATAAATATTGTACCTATTCTTAAATAAATTTAATAAACATATTTGAGACCAGTGGCAACGCCAGGGGGAGAGGCCAGGAGTGGTCCGCCCTGTGAGGTGGAAGGTAATAAGGAATAAGAAGGAAGTGAAGTATCTAAAAGAAAGCAATGTAAAGAGGTGGTGAAGGATTTTTTTGCTTCTCAAAAGAATGGGGAGAACAAATATAGAATAAGGGGTTTAAAAGATAAGGACTTTTTTAGCTCTTTAAAATTTTGTGGCTTTAAAATTTTGTCCCCCCTAAAAAAAATTAGCCTCCCCTTGGCCACCCCTAAAAGAAAAACCTGGCGTCGCCACTGTCTAGGACCCATTTATTGTTAAACGCATTTGATTTTATGACATGATAAATAGATAAATATTACGGATCCTTTAGCAATTTAGGTAATATTGGTACCTGTTATAGGTAACAGGTAGTATACACCAATTTACTTTGTACAGAATTGTGCAATTTTGGCAATTTATTGTCCTTTATTGGGGTTGTTGTTACCATTGTCACTATCAAGAAATTCTAATGATTATTGGTGCCTTAGGTACATTAGGAAAATAGTCGATAGTAATGAAATGGGACAAGTTATATTGTCGCTACATTAAACTGTAATTAAAAGATAATAAAGGCATATGTTTTTATTTTTAGTTGTTTACAATTCAATAATATTTATTTTTTCTTTAATGTCGACTTCATAAAAAGAATGCGTTTATTCGTATCCTTATTTTAAATAACATTTTTTCACCTGCCTTTTTATGCATTTTTAAGCCTACCGTCAAAAACTACGACACATCTGTTAAACTTATTACAAAAAGGCTTTGAATTTTTTAAATTAAAATGTTGTTTTGAAGACTAGCCTTATTCTACGGCTACAAAATATATTAAACAATAAATAATATACATATTTTTATTTGAATTCAATCTAAAGCTTTTCTCCACTGGAACTTTTTTAACTTCGGTATTTTTTTAGCACAGGAATATTTTGAAAAATACTATTTTAATAATTATATTTTCCAAAAAAATATTCGTGTGCAAAGAATTTTTTTAATTAAAACTAGAGTGGTATTTGGTAAAAGAATTTCACACTCTAGGATTATGACAATTTTTGATATATTTTCTTACAAGGAAGTTGAAACAAAATACAATTTTATTAACCGACTTTGGTTATACAAAATAATTAAAAAGTAAGTGGATGGTTCCAGTCAGTTTTCTTCAAATTAATTTTACTTAAGTTTAGGGCCTGATTACCACTTAGGCTAGAAATAGATTTTAATTTTAAAGTTTCAATGTAATTTCATGCACCTTGTCCCAAGAAAGAGATACATTTCTCGATTTGTTTTAGTTGCTATGTAAAAAAAATACAAAAATTCCGCTTTTCTAATAACGGTATAACATTTTTATAGGAGGAAACATGTTTTCTAATTTTTCATTTCATAAAAGTCACAAAAAACAATACAAGCTGCAAAATCTACAACAAAATAAAATTAAATATTTTATTCAAATTTTATATTAAACCCTTGAGAAAGGTAGGTAATAAATATTATCCTTTGGCTTTTGAGCAGGTAGCTATATAGTAACTTATTACACATAACCATAGTTTAGTTTCCACTACGCTTCGAGTCGCTGTTGTATGACAGATAATCAGTTGAACTGTCACAGTCGTTGCATTCGGTTGACAAGAGAGTTGCAATTCTGTTTACGAAGTTCTTTCTGTCGGTGTATATTTAATATTTGTGTTTTTGCATATTATCCCGTATTTTTGCCCAAAAATGCAATAAAAATACAAAAAGTGCAGTGAAAACCCCTTTATTAGTAGCCTCTATTAGTGTGTTATCAAAAAATCTCAAGTTAACTCCAAAAAATGGCAGATTTTATCGAATCTGAAGCGGAAGTTAGTAGTGAGGTAAGCTGGCCTTATTTTCTTTGCTCTCTCGTATCTTTTTACCATATTTTTTTCATAAATTACTTACCTAAAATCGCTGCTTGGCTCTATTTTTGCACACTAAAATGCTGTTCTAGTCCGTTTATTAGAATAAATTGGATATTTGCATCAAACAACACTCCTAACCTAAAAAATTCCCGTTTTAATATTCTAATAATTCTATGTGTTTTAGGAGGAGGAATTGGAACCCCATGAGCGCAAGAAGCTCAAGAAAATCAAGGCTATGGACGACAGTTCTGAGGAAGAAGAGGATGGTAAGTGCTTAATTGAAAAAATATATATTTATGTAGAAGTATTAGAGTTGGTTAGGCCCAAGATCGTTTGACTAGAGTAAGGTTGCCTCATTACGTCCATATCGTACCGCACTGCTGGTTCCTTGGCGCCAACATAGCAAACAAGGATGTCTAGGCGGATAATACTATGAGGGCCGAAAGAGCGCGATATACAATATTTAAAAATCAGCTAGAATAATCATTGTTAAATAATTTATTAATAGGAAATAAAGAAGTTACGGTAACAACTGGAATAAACAGTAAAAGTATTTCTTTAATATGGACAAAAACACAAACTACACGGTTAAAAACTTCATTAAATAATGAGCAAAATACATACGTGACGTATGGTCTGCCATGTTGCAAGGCTTACGAGGCAACCTTACCTAGTCAAACGATCTTGGGTTAGGCCAGCAAAGCATTTGGACATTTTTAAAAGCATTCTAATGTAATTTTTTTTTTTAAACTTTACCAAACCATACATTTTTTCTCTCACTGGGGCAAATAAACCACAAATTTTGACAATATCACTAGTCTTGTTTGGAACAGATGGACAATTTTTTTAGTCTAAGGTCTAGGTAATTGTTACAAACCAGGACCGATTTTAATAAATTTTAATATATGGGGTTACAATTACCAAAGGTCTAAATAAGGTTATGCATACTTCTTTTTGGTGCTTAAAAACATGAGTACTAAAATTTTGCTACTGACCTTAACTAATGCAAATTAAGATATTTTTATCTGTGTAAACATGTCAAAAAAGTCTTGTGTGCCAGCGCTACAAAGAACATACAGATCATGTATAAATAGAGTTGGGCCGCCACACATTTGCCAGTCAAATTTTGTTTTGTTTAGATGATGACAGACTTCGTGAAGAACTTAAAGACTTGATTGATGATAATCCGATTGAAGAAAGTGACGGAGAAGACTCTGACGCCTCTGGCGGCGAAAAGCGGAAGAAATCTGATGATGAAGACTTGGATGATCGCTTGGAAGATGAAGATTATGACTTGCTAGAGGAGAACTTGGGCGTTAAAGTAGAGAGAAGGGTATGAAAGAAAAAATATTATTTGGAGTAAAGTTAAAAAATTTATTTTTTTGTTCTTTTAGAAATTTAAAAGATTAAAGAGAATTCAAGATGAGGAAAGTGAGGGAGAAGATGAGCAAGATGCCGAGCAAGAAAGAGATCACATTGCGATGGATCTATTTTCTGAAGATGTAAGTTATTTGTGTGGTTTATATTATATGCGTTTTTACTTTTATAGTGTATTAAAAATATTTTTTAATTGTGATTTTCTTTTGATAAAAAAGGAAAGGGATGAGGAAAGAAGTAAAAAGGTAATTGATAAATCTGAGTACTTATTCATGTTTTCATGCATGTATAAAAGTATGTCACACAATTATAAAAGAAAATTAACTTACCTTATTGCAAAATTTATTTATTTTAATACATTTGCATGAAAAAAAATCCTTTATAATATTTTGTATGAATTATACATAAAGCTAAAAATATAAAGATATAACTTTGTTACAAAAAAAACAGTCATGTTATGCTTTTTATTATGACTAATAATACTGATGATAGCCAACCAAAAGAAAAATCTATTAAAAATCAACGTTATAAAACTAAAGGTTTTAAAAGCTTTCATTGCATGAATTGTACAGTAGGTAGAAATACAGGGTGATCGTCCAGATTATGGCCCACTTTGATCGCGAATAACCTTATTTATTTATTTATTTATTACACTTAACAGATTTATTACGAATAAATCCTAATACTAAGTAGAAAAAGTTAAAAAGAAAAAACAGAAAGGTAAAAGTTATTAAAAACAAATAAACTTATCAACATGCCGTTTCCCCTTGCCCCTCATGCACCAACCCCTCTTTTGGTTTTTGTGCTTTAAACGTGTTTTTTTATGGTTAAGGATGGATTTTTTAAAATTATTTATTTAAAATGGAATTAGATATTAAAAAGAGATTATTATTATAAAGCCAAGAAAGGTTAAATACAACGAAATTTTTAAAATTTCTTAAAGTATCTCTCTTGCCTTGTCTAAGGATGCATTCCAGTGACTAACTTTTATAGCAGATCAAGAGCTTTAAGCCCTGGAGCGTGACGCACAAAGATTTTCGTCACTGGAAAGCAACCCTGATTAGCAGTCCTGGGATTTTTGTTGGAACTAAAAGTTCAGTTGGGAATTTCATGCGTATTGTCGACATGGTCAGCTGTTTTCTGTTTATTTGTTTTTGCCACTTTTTATGCTGGTTAATATACCTGTTCAATATTTTTTTATATTTTTGTGATTCTGAGCGTATATAAACAAAGGATTTTTAATTGTATTCCTTATGAATGTATGTATGCAATAAAATAAATAAAGATTTAATTAAAAAAATATAGACAAAATTACAAGATTTTACCATTTCTTGTTGTTTGAATTTTATCTTTAGTTAAATACACATAGGTACTTATGTTAAAAACGAGAGGAGGCAGGGAATCCCTCGTCTTCCGCCGAGAACCTCGAGTGGCATTCGACAGTATAACAATTTACCTTTTTGTTTAATTTTTTTTTTTTTTGTATAGTATCCAATTTAACCATGAAAAATCCTAACCAAAGAGGCTAGGTTAGAATACATCCTCAGCTGTATAGAAAATCGTTCGCGGTAAATAAAAATTCCGAACTAATAAATAACTAGACATGCGCTTTAAAACAGTTCTAAACCAGTTCGGTTCTGGTTCAGAATCGGTTCATTACTAGACCCGCGAACAAAGCTATTTGCTCTTGTTATGATACTGTGACTCATGAAGCTGTAAAATTTGTTTCGTGTAAAAAGAACATCTTAAAACATTTTTTTTATGTACAGTAGGTATTAACAAAAGTTTAAAAAGTAATCTAGCCTTACTGCAACTATTATTTTGTGGTTAATGTACAGCTTTGTTTCCATATATTTTTTGTAACCGTGTCTGTTACTACAGTTTTATATTGAATAGTTCAAGCTGGCTTGAAAACAAAGCGGCTTTGAAACGATTTCCAAGTCTACGTGTTTATTTTGGTGGCTTGAAAGTCGATTGAAAATCGAGGTCAAGCACATTTCAGGCCATCGTCGTACGCATGCGGCAGTTTTGCATCCAACGTCACAGTAGACATCAAATGAAAAACAAACCTCACTTTTTAATTTGTTCCGTTTTGTGTGCTGTTGTTGGTGTGAGCGTGTTTTAAAGTTTTTTCACCTGTTTTTCCACTCATATTTTGTATAAAAATGTCAAAATCATATATGAAATTGACACTGATAACGTTCAAGGAAGCATTCATCTAAAGTTAGGCAGTTATTAAGCCCATGTGAATCGTTTATATCGTGTTTCTAATCGGCTTCTGTGAAGTCAACCCTACTTATTTTCAGACTTGACTTGAACGATTCATGTCACTTTCAAGCGCGTTTATATCGCCAAACCACTTAATCCGCTTTAACTCAATCTAGCTTCAACTATTCAATATAAACGTAGGGTATAGCAATTTATCATTGTCTAATAATACTCTTAATTTCTGTGCAGTCAATAAATCTGATTTTTTTATCGCTTTTTTCAAACCACTTAAGCCGCTTTAACTCAATCTAGCTTCAACTATTCAATATAAACGTAGGGTATAGCAATTTATCATTGTCAAATAATACTCTTAATTTCTGTGCAGTCAATAAATCTGTTTTTTTTTTTTAAATGCCCAAACTTATTTTACAGTTTTTTTTTTTTAAAGAGGAAAGTATGAATGTTAAGAAGAAAAATATGCAGGGGATTTTAATAAAAACAAAAATAGAGTTGCCCCATATCCGAAAATCGAGCATAATTTCTTCCAAAGTTATTCACGATCAAAATGGGTCAAAATTTGAATGGTCACCCTGTATCATCATTATTATGAAACTATTTACCTTAAATATCTAGGATGAAGAAAGACACTCAGAACGCAGCCATCGCCCCGTCGCAGAACCAGAGCAATTCAATGAGGAAGAAGAAGAAGGAGAGTACTCTGATGCCGACGATTTTATCGTGGATGACGACGGCCAACCTATAGTAAGAAAGAAGAAGAAGCCCATATTCTCAGATGCCGCCTTGCAAGAGGCTCAGGAGACTTTGGTGTAGACTTTGACTATGACGAGTTTCAGAAGTATGATGACGACTATGATGAGGAGGATGAAGATGAGGAAGATGAGTATGAGGAGGGTAAGTGGTAGTAAAGTTTTAGATTGACACATTAAAATGCGGTTTTCATACTATTTTTTAGACTTTGCACAGTATCTCACAATATTTTATTTTTTTTTTTAAGATGAGGAAGGTGAAAAAAGACGTCGTCAAAAGAAAGCAGCCAAGAAACGTCCAACTAAGAAATCTATATTTGAGGTGTATGAACCATCAGAACTTAAAAGGTACCTTGATTATATCAAAGACAATTGTTGTTTCACTATAGACTCCCAGAACAATGTTAAATTTTTGGTCATCAGTTTGGACGCTGGCTAGACTGAATCTATGAAGCGGCAAATTATACGTACTGTTTACATGTGTACTCGATGGATACCCGCTTCATAAATTCGACGAAGCGAGCGTCCAAGCTGATGACCAAAAATTTAGCATTGTTCTGGGTGTCTACAGGGTGGCCCACCAAATTTGACACGGTCTGTCGATGGATAACCATGGGCTTTTAAAAAAGTATATACTGAAACATATACAGGTCGGATAAAGCCACAGTATAAAATTATTTTACTCTATACAGGAAGTCTCAAAAAGTGTGACCTTTCAAGGTTATATTTTTTAAATGGAACACCCTATATTTTATGACGGTTTTAGATTCTACATAAAAAAATAACTCAAGTTTGTTTATAGTACTAAGTTTCTAATTTTATTCGTTTTTGTGATATTTGATTTTTTTTAAATTCAGGGGTGCAATTAAATTAATTTTATTTTAACAATATAAACTTCTTAAACTTTAAATTTTGTTACCAGATTAGGAAAAGTCTGCCTTATCATACGTAGGTCATATCGAGATCATAGATTATATAGGGTGATCAAATAATAATTTCAATTTTTAGAAAGTCAAATTGCAATATCTCTCTTATTTTAAATGGAACACCCTGTATTTTTTCCACCACGTGATAACAAACCAAATGCTCTTTCAAAAGTTGTATAGGTTGCCTATACCTATCTTTTATACTTTTTAAGTAAATTCCGTTTTAACATATTTTTATTCCAAATGTCTATTTAAATGTAAGTGGGCTGTGATATAGCTATGCCTATTTACTAAGCCGTTATTGCAAAATGTAAATTTGTTGGAAAAAAGCACAAAGTTAAAAGACTTTGTATTATCTGCTACTATTTTTAAAATTCACAGAAAAAAAAATCATTAATTGCTTATAATGCTACTTCCAATAACACTTATTTCAGCTGAATGTGGTAATGATAAAACTTGTGTTTTTAAACAATCCTAATAACGCCTCTGGTCAGTTATGACGACATTCTGTGACCTATAACTCGTTTCTTCCATTATCCATAATCACTGTGTCAATTTTTTTAAAGCAATTATTAAGGTTATCAGATGGTTTCTCCTGGAATATTTTTCAGGAGTAACTCTAGACTAAAGTAAACCATTTTTTCACATCCTACCAGTATTATATCATCTTGTTGTTGTAGAAGAAGGGTTTTTATTTAAAATCATTGACATTTCTTTTAAATTGACTAAAACACTAGTAATCAATAAATGGTCGTTGTTATTTTCTTAAGAAAAATATTAATGGCTGCTATATCACAGCCAACTTTAATTTAAATAAACATTTGGACTAAAAATTTGTAAAACAGATTTTACTAAAAGCACAAAAGATAGGTATAGGCAACCTATACACCATTTGAAAGAGTATTTTATTTGTCATCATGTGACGTAAAAATACAGGGTGTTCCATTTAAAATAAGAGAGATATGGCTATTTGATTTTCTGAAAAATTTAAATTATTTTTTGATCACCCTGTACAATATTTGATCTTGATTTGACCTACGTATGATATGACAGACTTTTTCTAATCTTGTTACACATTTTAAAGTTTAAAGTGTTAAAAGTGTTGAAGTAAAATAAATTTAATTTTACCTCTGCATTTTTCAAAAAATCAAATATCACAAAAACGAATAAAATTAGACACATAGTACTATAAACAAACTTGAGTTATTTTTTAAAGTAGAATCTAAATTCGTCATAAAATATAGGGTGTTTCATTTAAAAATATAACTTTGATACGTCACGTTTTTTGAGACACCCTGTATAGACTAAAATAATTTTATACTGTGGTCTTATCCGACCTGTAAGTCCGGTGATAGCTTAGCGGGTAAGGCGTTAAGTTGTTGAGCGCACAACGGACGTGAGGTGGGTTCGAATCCTGCTGAGGCCATATACTTATTTATAAGTTGGTCGGAAATTTAGTGGTTAGCTCAACACCAGACGGACAAAGTGCAAAATGTATCGACGCTGAAGGCCACCAAAGGACCAGGGCGCCGGAACACACTTTGCCGTGTCCTGCGCAACCGTAGACATGCGGACCCCACTCAGTTGGTAGGTTCAGTAGTGCCCCCTGGGTGGGGAGGAGGTCTTAAGTTGTCGCTCATAGGACCGTGGTTCGGAACCCACGTTAAGCTGTAGGTCCCGTCTGGCTGACATCACCCAGACGTAAAAGACAGGGCGCACAATACGCCGAGCGGCTTCAGTGCATGGGTTATCCCGGCCCTATTCTAATCTAATCTAATCTAATCTATCCGACCTGTATATGTTCCAGTATTTACTTTTTTAAAAACCCCATGGTTATCCAGCTACAGACCATGTCGAATATGGTGGGCCACCCTGTATAGTGAAACTACAATAATTGTCTTTAATTATATTAATTAAGTTACAAATTTAATTTATAATAAAAAAATCCCAAGATAAAATATTTCCTCTTAATTTCAGAGGTTTCTTTACTGATCTTGACAATGAGATTCGTAACACAGACATACCAGAAAGAATGCAGTTAAGAGACGTCCCTCTTACTGCTGTTCCTGACGATTCTACAGAGTTAGACGATGAGGCAGAATGGATATACAAGCAAGCCTTCTGCAAGAACACTGTATCCAATTTAGATGCTAATTTAACACAAGTAAGTTAAAAGATTACTCTATGTTTTTTTAAATCGTTTTATTGAACTAAAAGCTAAAAAATAATTCGGTAAGTCCGCAACGATCTGGCTTGTGCTCGAGTTTCGTATCTTGAATCGGGTAGGCCCGATATCCTTTTTCAATTGGGCATTGAAACCTATATTCCACACACCATCAAGAACCCCAAACAATCCAATAACAAACCCTGGTTTTCCAAATCTTGTGATAAAGCTAGAATTTTAAAAGTTCATGCTCACAAAAAGTTTCTACAGGATCCTAGTCCAGAAAACCGACAGGCCAGCATTGAAGCAAGAAACTACTACAATCAAACAATTTCTGAAGCCAAAGACTCCTTCGACAATCATATTAAAAACAAAGTTCTTTCTTGCTCAAATGGCAGCAAATCTTTCTGGTCCTTTGCGAAAAACATAAGTAGAAATTTTTGTACCAGTTCTTTCCACCACTGGCTTTGGAAGATGAAATTGTTTCTACTGCAAAAGGAAAGGCAGAATTATTTGCTAAACAATTTGCTGCCAATTCAACCCTTGACCCTCCTGTAAATCATCCAATTCCAGTGGTTACGCCAGTTCCTCATAAAATTCCCGATATTATTTTTAAGGTAAAACACATTAAGCGTATCCTTTCTTCCCTTAACACCAAGAAATCGTCTGGGCTGGATGGCATACCAGCAATCGTTTTAAAAAATGTGCTCCAGAACTTGCACCAATCTTAACTCAGCTCGTTCGAATTTCTTACGACACAGGTATTTTTCCGGAAAACTGGAAAGCTGCACATGTTCAACTTATTCCCAAGAAAGGATCTAAATCTCTTCCATCTAACTATAGACCAAATTCAAGTCTCTCAGTTCTTTGTAAAGTAATGGAAAAATTAATTAATTCACAAATTCTTAAGTACTTAGAAAAACACAAAATTTTGCATGACAGGCAGTATGGATTTCGCCACAAAAGATCTACAGAAGATCTTCTTTTCTTCGTATCACACTGCTGGAATAAGTCTCTTGAGTTTCTAGGTGAGTCCCAGATCGTTGCTCTTGATATATCCAAAGCTTTTGACCAGGTCTGGCATGCCGCACTTCCCTCTTAAGGTCTTTCAACTAAACTCTGTACTTGGCTCTCTAGTTATCTATCTGATCCTCGTATAGCAGTTATTGTGGACGGTCATTCTTCACGCTTTCACCAAGTAAATGCTGGAGTCCCTCAGGGCTCAGTTCTGGCACCAACATTGTTTCTTCTTCACATCAACGACCTTCTCTCGTCCACAACTAATTCACAACACCCTGTATGAATGTAGGTAATTTGATTGAAATTGATGAAAACTTTGATGTCTATTGGTGCCTAAACGGTGAGGTTTATCGACTTTAATAAAGAGTACCTTATTTTTTAAGTTCTTGATTCTCTATAAAATGGCTCCTCCAGCTTTGCGATATCTGTCAAAATAGAAAAGTTATGATGTAAACAAAAAAAAGTTTAGGTTAAGTGCCCTGTGGCGGTATTTAAAAAAGTACTTTTGGCTTAAAATTTTAGAATCTGTAAAGCTCGATTTGTGTGCCAAATATCAACTGGATTGGTTAAAATATAAATGCAATATGGCGAAAAAACCAAAATAAAAGTTGAACTTTGACGGCTTGTACTCGATAACGAATAACATTTTGAAAAAAATTATATGAAGCCCTACCTTTATTTTGTTAAGTAGAATCACCTCCTTAAGTTTCGTGATCGATTTTTGAATCACCCTGTATAATCCGCCATATTGTATCGGCGGCCATCTTGGATTTACAATCATAAACAATATATTATATTGTACTGTTATCAAGATTAAGAGTGTGTACCAAATTTCGGTTCTAATGGGCGTCAGGAACGAAGTCAAATTTCAGTTACTAGATTTGACCCAGATAAATAAATAAATAAATAATAAACAGGTCAAGTTAAGTAAAACCGTTTAAAAACGATGATGTGTTTTGATTCTGACAACTTAAAATAAATATTACATTACTTCACATTTAAAATTTTAAAAGGTGAGTCCCAGATCGATCGATATTTAAAGCTTTCGACCATGTCTGGCATGACGCACTTCTTAATAAACTTCCCTCCTACGGTCTTCCCACTAAACTCTGCTCTTGGCTCTCCAGTTATCTTTCTAATCGACGTATATCAGTCATTGTTGATGGCCACTCTTCAAGCTTTCACGAAATTAATGCTGGAGTGCCACAGGGTTCAGTACTAGCACCAACTTTGTTTCTTCTTCACATCAACGACCTTCTTTCTTCCACAACCAATCCCATTCATAGTTATGCTGACGATAGTACCCTTCACTCCACTTTTCAGGTTCCCAAACCAATCTCTCAACCCGACTTGGAAAGCAAACGCAGGGCGATGCAGATATCTCTTTCACAGGATCTCAATTTGATATTGGATTGGGGCGCCAAAATCTCGTTCAATTTAATACATCCAAAACACAATCATGTTCCTTGTCGCGAAAAAATCATGAAACACTCATCCTTTGCTTATGAGTGGCCAGGTTTGGCGGAGCGGGGACACATTTAACCTTGTGGGCGTCACATTTGAGAATAACCTTAACTGGCATAAACACATTGTATCTATAGCCACCGCGGCTTCAAAAAAGCTTGGATTTCTTTTCCGAGCCAAAAGTATTTTTCGAATTTATACACTTTGTATGTGTCCCAAATTCGACCCTCTCTAGATTATTGTTCTCATGTCTGGGGAATGGCATCCCCTACAACCCTCAGCATTCTTGATGCCATTTAAAGAAAGGCTGTTCGTCTTATTAATGATCCTTTACTTACTCAAAGACTTCCTTCTCTTGCCCATCGTCGAGCTGTGGGAGATCTATCGCTCTTCTATAGATACTTTTACGGCTTCTGCTCCGACGAATTATACAGTAAAGTCCCTCCTCTTGCAGCTCCCAACAGAGAAACTTGTGGTGCCGCGCGTATGCATCCCTATACGGTTCAATTGGACAGGCCCCGAACTTCCCATTTCGTTCGTTCTTTTATCCCTAGAGTTTTTATACTGTGGAACCTACTGCCAGCGGAGGTCTTTCCTTCCCCACCAAATCTTCAAGTTTTTAAGTCCCGTGTTAACAAACTTCCTCTTACCTTGCTTAAGACACCCACGGTACATTAGTATTTAGGCTTTAAGCCTTCGTGGATTGTCCAAAGATAAAAAAAATCTAAGTTATTTCCTTTCTACAGGAGGCGCGAGAGAAACAAAGAAAAGGTCCTCAAACTATAGGAAAAATTCGCAAGGCTCTCGATTTTATGAGGAATCAACAGTTGGAAGTACCATTTATTGCGTTCTACAGGAAGGAATACGTCCAACCCGAGTTAAACATCAACGATTTGTGGAAAGTGTACAAATACGACGCAAAATGGTGTCAGCTGAAGACCAGAAAAGAGAATCTTCTGGCGCTGTTTGAGAAAATGAGGTCGTACCAGATGGATCAGGTTATGAAAGATCCTGACGCGCCCATTCCAGATAATATCAGGTAAGATAAGAGTTGGTGCGTTTTATTGCTGCCATTCGGGAATCGAAATGGTATGAAAATGGCGTTTTCTTGCAAATTTAACCGGTTTCTGCGGCTACTGGTTCTACCGATTATTTGGACCGTAGAGCTGGTAGAATGTTGGTTTGGAGTGGGGAAAGAAACAGCTGTTTAAACTAGGGCTGGCAAAAACCGGAAAAAACAAAACCGGTTTTGGTTAAAACCGGTTAACCGAATATTTAAAAACCGGTTTTAAAACCGAACAACCGAAAACGGTTTTCAAAACCGATACACCGAAATCGGTTTTTAAAACCGAAAACCGAAAACGGTCTTTAAAACCGAAACGATTCTCAAAACATAATACCATTAAATTTGCCCCTTTATTTCAAACAATTCTTACTAGAAATATTTTCTTTTAAAATGCGCCGTTTTCTGGTTATTTGCCTGTCTAAGGTTAAATGAACCACCCTGTATAATCTGTCAACCAATATGCGATTTAACAAAATGAACGGTTTTTCTTTTTTAGATATAAACCGCAATCAACCAAAAACCTATTAATTAATATTCCAAGAACCGCTTTTTGATTTTGGTCCGATTCTCCAAAACCGGTATTTGAAAATCGCTTTTTAAAACCGGTTAACCGATATACAAAAACCGGTTTTTCAAAACCGGTTAACCGGTTTTCAAATACCGGTTTTCGGTTTTGGCCAAAACCGCGGTTAACCGAAAACCGGTTAACCGAAAAACCGGTTTCGGTTGCCAGCCCTAGTTTAAACATCAATGATTTTAAAGTTTTTCCTTCTTTTAAAAGAATATTCACAACAGCCAAAATATTCATAATTTAAATTTATATAACGGCATTTATTTTTTCGTTTAGGAGCCGTCCGTAGTTGCTGGAAACTTGGCTTTTAGGTTATATTGACACTTTTTACAGTTGACATCTTATTTTTTTCTTCCAAACCGTTTTGTTGTTTCTTTCTCAACCCAGAAGACTGCAACAAAACACTCCTAGTTATTTATTTTTTATTTAATTTTTTAAATTAAAAATATTTTTTATTGTCTTAAGAACATATAAAATTCTTGTAGGCAAAGATTAAAAAAAAACAGATAATTGAAATATTTACAAATAAAACAAAAACACACAAATACACATAAATTATAAAATTCAATAAAAATCACGAAACAACAATTTTAGAAACAAACAAAAAAAAATACAAAAACATTGGTTATATATCCAAAACAACATTCAAATATTCAAATAAGCTCCAAAAACTTATGCCTCTACTTTTCACATTTTAAGCTTCAAAACTGTTAGAAAAACATTTGTATACAGGGTTTTCATTTATATTTTGCCACCAAATTTTAACTATAACCAAGAAGGATAGAAAAAAACATCCTGTATAAAAGCTTCATACTTTTTTCGTCTATTATCTTTTGAGCATATAAAAAAACACAAATAAACAACAAAAACAGAAGAAAAGGAAGAGGTAAACTTTTTTAAATGGGACACCATGTATATTATGTCACCATTGAAAAGGTCTTTTAAAAAGCTTTCCAGAAATACCACATTTGATCTATTTTAATAGTTTCGAAAATATTGCCACCTCTGTCTGGGTAATTTTAAATAATGGAAAAATGTGGTAAAATGATTAAAAATAGTTTTTATCTGTATTATAAGTTTGAGGGGCTCACAAACACCATTTTAAATAATTTTATCACATTTTAATCCGGTCCAAGAAGATATCAATTCAAATAAGGTATACCTTTTTTCTACAAAAATGATGTAGGAATTAAATGGTCCTAGCAAAATGTAAAATTTGTCACCTGTGTCAAAAATAAATATATATAATAATAAAGGGTGTTTTTTTTAACGATGATATAACTTTAATTTATAAAAAATATGAAAGTAAATATATTGTAATCGAAAACATAATGCTATGTAAAAGAACAACTTATTACATTAACGTTTAAAAATTATTTGCGGCATGTGGCCACCGCGGCAGTCTACCAGATAGGCTATTCTTTTAGTCCAATTTTGAGTGACTTTTTCGAGTACTTCCGGTCGTATATCATGAATAACACGAGTAATGTTGGCTTCTAAGGCTTCTATCGTTGCTGGTTTATCAGCATACACTAATGACTTGACGTAGCCCCACAGAAAATAATCTAGGGGCGTCACATCACAGGATCTGGGTGGATAGGTAACAGGTCCATTTCTCGAAATTAATTTGTCGCCAAACCTTGTTTGCAACAAGGCGATAGTTTCGTTCGCCGTGTGGCTTGTAGCGCCATCCTGTTGCATCCACATCTCGTCTGGATCAATATCATCCATATTTTGAAACAAATATTCATGAATCATGGTTCGGTAACGTTCTCCATTGACCGTAACGTTCTGTCCAGCCTCATTTTTAAAAAAATAAGGTCCGATGATCCCATTAGCATGTAA
This sequence comes from Listronotus bonariensis, assembly GCA_014170235.1. Classification (NCBI taxonomy): domain Eukaryota; kingdom Metazoa; phylum Arthropoda; class Insecta; order Coleoptera; family Curculionidae; genus Listronotus; species Listronotus bonariensis. Next base: position 23,872 of record JACEGR010003526.1, on the reverse strand, counting down.
ACCACACCACACGGTCACTTTTTCTGAATGTAATGGAGTCTGTTGGATTTCCTGTGGATTAGCATCACACCATATCCGGCAATTTTGTTTATTCACAAATCCAGAAAGCCAAAAATGAGCCTCGTCGCTAAACAGAATCTTACGATAAAACAACGGGTCACCTCCAGCTGTCCTAATGCCCAGTTAGCGAAACGACGAAGCAAGCCATGATCTTGCGGCTTTAATTCTTGTACCAGTTGGATCTTATAGGGGTATAGATCAAGATCTTTCCGCAAAATTTGCCAGGTAGTTGACGGACAGAGCCCAACTTGTTGCGACCGACGACGAATGGATAACTTTGGATTCTCTTCCACACTTTCACGCACAGCGGCAATATTTCTTTCATTACGCACATTCCTTCGACGTAGTGGTGTTTTCACATCGTGTAAAGAGTACGTGGTACGAAATCTATCCACAGTACGACGAATTAGTAACTCAGATGGACGATCGTGTGGCCCATAAAATTCACGAAGTCTTCTATGAGTCTGGCGAACTGATGAATGATTTTCAAAGTAAATTTGGATAATTTGGTAACGTTGGTCAAGCGTAAGTTTATTCATGATGATTTGCCAAAGTATACTGAAAATAAATTTTATGAACAGTGTCAGATTGACAGTTAAGTCTGACAGTTGTTGCCATGTAAAGTTCTATCCAACCTAAAAAAACACCCTATATAAATATACATAAAATTTAAAAAATCGTATCTCTCTGTATAAGACCAACTTACTGAACAGCCGTTTACCTATGAAAAGAGGCATAACTATGAGGTTATTTAGTTGCCTAAATATAATTGGTACTGTGGCAACAACTCCAAAGTTATAATTTAATTGTTTTTTTTTTTAATTCCAACTTTGAAGTTCAATAACTCCATAATGAAGCGCGATAGAACATTTTTTATATGAAGTACCAACATTATTTTGGTTCACTCTATCACCCCTATAAAAACATGACCTCACCTTTCCGGACACCCTGTATTTAGTGTTTCAGAGTGAAAATTTTTTAATTAAAATTCAGTAAATTTTACCTACTGTTGATTAATGATAAACACTTTTTATACGGATTTATACTGAAAGACCAGGTAAACTTTAATCAATCTGTATTTTATGTTGATCATATTATTTTAGAATTATGAAGGATGGAGACATTGAGAGGCTAAAGAACGTACAGACTGCAGATGAACTGAACGATGTCCACAATCATTTTATCCTGTATTATGCTCAAGATTTGGCACCAATGCATGCTGCTTGGAGGGTGAAAGAGAAAGAAAGGTATGCAAGTTTATTAATGGAGATAATATGTCTCCAATTCCATGTATTATTCCATGCAGTTTATTAAAATATGCCATGTTTTTTAGGAAAAACAAGAAAGGCGTGCGGCTAGACTTAAAGCTCTGGACGAAGCAGAGGAAGGAGCTGAAGTTCCTGAAGAAATTCCTGATGAGGATCAAGATGACGAGCCCGAGCCTGAAACAATTAAGTATGCCAATAGATCTGGATCATATTCGTTGTGCAGCAGGGCCGGATTGGATGGCTTAGCTAAGAAATTTGGTATGATTCAGTTAATTTTTTTTTACATGTACTTTTATAACATTCGGTATTTCTTTTTACAGGGTTAACTCCGGAACATTTTGCTGAAAACTTACGTGATAACTATCAGAGGCACGAGGTAGATCAAGAACACACTGAGCCAGCTGAGGTGGCCAAAGAATTTGTATCAGCGAAGTTTGTGACTGTAGAAGAGGTCCTGCAGGTAAATATCTTAGATATCATGCGTTTTTTAAGCTGAATTATACTGGGTGTAAATTAAGTGATGAATTTAATTTTAAGGAACGATTCCTTGTAATTTTTCAAGTAAAAAGTTTTTTTAAACATATGTCTGGAGATGCTTCTTTTTTGAGATACAGGGTGTTAAAGTATTTAAAAAAGTCTGTATTTTTTTAATATCTTAAAAACACTTCAACCGATTTGGATGAAATTTTGAACACTCATTTAAGGTAATAAGGCGCCTGTAAAGCTTTACCTAGATTAAGATTGTTGGGTCCAGTGGCGTCTCAGTGGGCACCACAGCCAACATTATTGAGAAAAAAGTATGCCCCTGACTTTTAACAAAATGTTAATATTTTTTCCTATTCAGCAATTGAAAATGAAACTTTTTAGTCTTTTAAATTTTATTCGTATCTAGCTTCATTTTCGAGAAAAAAATTAAATCTACTTTAGTTTCTTTTAAAAAGTACCCATATAGCGCCACATGGTTGTATCTATAGCCACGGCAGCTTCAAAAAAGCTTGATTTCTCTTTCGAGCCAAAAAGTATTTTTCCGCTCCTAATTTATACACTTTATATGTGTCCCAAATCCGACCTCCCTTGGAATATTGTTCCCATATCTGGGGCATGGCATCCCCCAGAACCCTAAGCATTCTTGATTCTATTCAAAGAAGAGCTATTCGTCTCATTAATGATCCTTCACTTACAGAAAGGCTTCCCTCTCTTGCCCATCGTCGGGCTGTGGGGATTTATCGCTTTTTATAGGTACTTTCATGGCTTTTGCTCTGAAGAATTGTCCAGTATAGTTCCTCCACTCACGGTTCCCAACAGAGAAACTCGTGGTTCCGCGAGTATGCATCCCTATAAGGTCCAACTGGACAGGCCCCGAACTTCTCACTTGGTCGTTCTTTTATCCCTAGAGTTTCTAGATTGTGGGACCTGCTGCCCGCGGAGGTCTCTCCTTCGCCCCCAAATCTTCAAGTATTTAAGTCCCGTGTCAACAAACTCTCTAGGCTTTAAGCCTTCGTGGTTTGTCCAAAGATAAAAAAACAAAATATACAACCTTGTGGGCGTCACATTTGAGAATAAATAACCTTAACTGGCATAAACACATTGTATCTATAGCCACCGCGGCTTCAAAAAAGCTTGGATTTCTTTTCCGAGCCAAAAAGTATTTTTCTTCTTCCAATTTATACACTTTGTATGTGTCCCATTCATTTCATTCATTTTATTTCACTTCATTTCATTTCATTTCATTTCTAGGTAGACCTTTACATGCGCCTTTTTATCTTAAATGAGTGTATTAAATTTCATCCAAATCGTGGAAGCTTGTTTAAGATATTTAAGGAATCATCCCTTAAAATTAAAGTCATCACCAAGGTCATCACTTAATTTACACCCTGTATATTTGCAATCTCCTTAAAACTTTTATGGATAAATTTGAAATCGCCATGGTTTTTTAGGCTGCGAAATACATGGTTGCCCTTCAAATAGCTCGCGAACCATTGGTTCGGAAGTGTGTGCGAGAAGTGTTCTACGAGCGGGCGAAAATTAGCGTGACACCGACTAAAAAAGGACAGAAAGTCATTGACGAAGCCCACAACTGTTACTCACTCAAGTATATCAAAAATAAACCTGTGAGGGACTTGACAGGCGATCAGTTTTTAAAATTGACCCTTGCAGAAGAAGAACAATTGATTAAGATCCAGATTAGTGACACTATCGAAGGTATGTTGTTTTTGTGTGAAAATTCCATACCACTGTTCTTTGACCAATCAAATGTGTAGTTTTGGTTGCATTACCATGACAACACAAGTATTTATCGGAATTTTTTTTCTCCTGTGTGGGGTACCCTGGAGCGAATTATAGTGAGAATGTTTTGACATAATCATTGAATTTGTTTTAACGTCATGTCCGTCATTCACATACATAATTAAAGAAAATGTTTTTTTGTACCAGTAGTATGTAGTATTTCAGACGTAACATAGTATAAAATAATGTAAGGTTTTAAGACCCTAAATGACAATTTTATACAACTACAGTTAGTAAAATAATATCATAAGACTAAAGTACTAGACATAAGTGAAGAGCAAACAAAAGTAAGGTATGGGTCTAAAAAAATTAAAATAAACTGTTTTTACCAACTGTAGTAATATAAGATATATATAATATAAAAGAATAAACAATGATAAGCTCTAAAATTAAATATATATGCAACTACAATTGGTAAAATGGAAAATATTTATTTTATAGTAAAATTTTAAAGTTCTGGTCAAAGTTACAAATATTAATTTAAAAGAATATTATTTAACACAAACTTGGTGAGAAATTGTCTTACCGAATACCACACGTGCTTAAATTATTCCGGGAAATTTAGCACTAGTGGTATTACAAGTGAAAATTATACACTTCTTTAAAATTAATACGATTAGACTTAAAAAGCCATAGAAACTTACGTTTTCTCCGAAGTAAACATACATATTTTTCTTTTAAAGTTTAAATTAAAAGTAATTTACAAATTGTCAGGTATATTTGCATTACTCACATGGCAGCAGAAAATTACTTTTCTCTACTACTTTTACTGCAAATAGACTTTTCCTCTCCTGTATGAGAGAGGAAAAAGGCAGATTTTCTTCCCATGAGGAAATATTTTACTTTTCCTCCCTCTACCAGCCGGCATACTATTTGTCTTTTTTTTATGTTGGTGTGATTGCCGAATACACATTAAGGAAAAAAAGCCTAATTTTGAATTTTTTTGACATGGTTATACTCCATCCAGTGCTTAAACACCTCATATTCTTTATCATATGGTTCGCGAGACTTATTTGGTAAAAGATTTAATGATACTAGCCTGGCGGTTTCCAGAATATTTGTAGGGATACTGTCGTCGTCTTCAGAGTCTATTTTGCTTTGAAATAATAATTTTTCTTTGACCAAATAAAACTGTTTACTTATATCACATTTATTATAAAAACAACGCTTAGTGCCTTGACAATGGGTGCATTCGGGAGTACTCAGCCGCTTAGGAGCTGGGTAAGTGGATTGTCAAAACTGTCAACATAAATAAATCCTATTGGTTTGATAGTTTTGTCACTCCACTTACCCAGGTGCTAAGCGTATTGACCTCCTGGATGCACCCATTTGGTGTATTCCTTTTACGCTCTTGAACCGCCCGGAACGACACCAAGGGTGTTCCTTTTACAATTTTTTGACATTTTTTCATGTTGTAGAACCGTTCTTGGCACTATTGACAGTTCAGAGAACGGTCCAGAACGGTTCTACAAGGTAAAAGGAATACACTAAATGATAGCTGCTATGATGTTTGATAATTTCAAATGTCATAATTTCTAAGTGTGTAGTCTATTTGTCTTTTTCTAATAATAAAACAAGGTATTAGCTTTGTTCGCGGGTTCGATTCTGAACCGGTTCTGGGACTATTCCCATGCGCAGTGAAAAAGCAGGGTTCGCGGTTAGTAAAATCCTGAATTTTTAGTAACAGTTCTGTGTTCGCGGGTGACAATGGAATCAGTTCGTAACCTGATTAGCAGTCCTGGGATTTTTGTTGGAACTAAAAGTTCAGTTCGGAATTTCATGCGCATTGTCGACATGGTCAGCTGTTTTCTGTTTTTGTGGTACAGAAATAAACCGTTGTATTACAGTTTATTTGTTTTGGCCACTTTTTATGCGGGTTAATATATCTGTTGAATATTTTTTTATATTTTTGTGATTCTCAGCGTATATAAACAAAGGATTTTTAATTGTATTCCGTATGAATGTATGTATGCAATAAAATAAATAAAGATTTAATTAAAAAATATAGACAATATTACAAGATTTTACCATTTCTTGTTGTTTGAATTTTATCTTTAGTTAAATACACATACTTATGTTAAAAACGAGAGGAGGCAGGGAGACCTCGAGTAGCTTTCGACAGTATTTTTTTTTTTGTATAGTATCCAATTTAACCATGAAAAATCCTAACCAAAAGGCTAGGTTAGAATACATCCTCAGCTGTATAGAAAATCGTTCGCGGTAAATAAAAATTCCGAACTAATAAATAACTAGACATGCACTTTAAAACAATTCTAAACCAGTTCGGTTCTGGTTCAGAATCGGTTCATTACTAGACCTGCGAACAAAGCTATTTCTTCTCTAAACGTTTAAATTTAGAACAATTTACATATTACTGCATTTGCATTGCGCATGTGGCGGCAAAAAAATACTATTTACTGCCGGCTTCTAAAAACTAAAATAATAAAGTTAAACTTTAACGTTAAGACGTCTTAAAACGTCCATAAAAGTCTTATTTTCTAACGTTTGAAAAAAAATTCTTTGTTCTCCATTTGTTGTACACTTAATTGACCTTTTGTACTAACATTTTCAGGTCATACATCAAACTCCTACATAGACGAAGTAAAACAGCTTTACATTCGTGACGAATTCAGTAAAAACGTCCAGGAATGGAACAAGCTGCGTGCAGAGTGCGTCGAACGAGCTTTGACACGTTGTGTGATTCCAGATCTCCAGTCGGAGATCAAAAGAGTTTTGTTGGCGGAAGCCAAGGAATTCGTGCTCAGGGCGTGTTGCAGAAAGCTGTACAATTGGATTAAGGTAGCGCCGTATCAGGTGGAATTCCCTGAGGAAGATGAGGATGAATGGGATACTAGCAAAGGTATATACAGGGTTCTCAATAAAAGGCTACCCATTTTAATATTTGAATTATTTTTTTTTAGTTTACCAAACAAACTTTTTATTATACTAAATTACAGCTAACTCTTTGGGATTTATGATAACTTATAAATATTTGGCTAGATTAGATTAGATTAGCTTGGAGGTGAATTGTAATCCTCTAACACTGCAACCAGCTCATGTTTATTGTGTATCCTCCATCCATATGTTAGAGCACGCTATCCAAGCCGGTCTCTTTAATGAGACTTCACAATCTTGAAACTGGCTCCTTGGTAAATGTTGCTGCTTTAGGTTTTTCCTCACCCAGCCTTGCAAACCGCAGACGACAAAGGGCTTCGCAATAGCACCATATGTGTTCTGCGGTTTTCTCTTCTTCCTGGCAGAACCTGCATAGGTTTTCTTCCGCCAGGCCTATTGTTTCTAGGTGTTTATTCAGTCTGCAGTGACCTGTTAGTTGACCCTCTTAATTCTTACTGCCTTCCGGTTGTAATTCAGAAGGTCTTTCGTAAATTCCGGCGAGTATGCCTTTATGAATTTTTTCGCCTGACGTTTTCCTGGTGTTCTTCTCCACCAGTCTTGGGATTCCCTCATGATCCATGATCTAATAGATGACCTTACTTGGCATGACGGAATAGCACAGTAGGGCTCGGGGTCTACCATTGCCCTGCCTGCATCCTCCTTTGCCAGTTTATCGGCTTCCCCATTGCCCTGATGGCCCTCATGTCCTGGTACCCAGCCAATAGTTAGCTTGTTGGACGCACCCACCTCTTCCAGGGCGGCAACGCAGTCCTGCACAAAATAAAATAAAAATAGGATGCTAGTAAAGGTATATATATATATATACAGGGGTTCCCATAATAGGCTACCCATTTTATTATATTTGAATTATTTTTCAGCTAAATGTTTGAGATTTATGATAACTTGTAAATATTTTGCTAATTTCATTCTAACTTTTAAAAATCACGTCTTCTAAATGACCTCCACCAAGTTCAACACATTTTTCAATATTAGATAAAAAGTGGTTCATTACAAGGCGTAGTAAACCATCGTTTATTTCTTCAACTTCTTCACGAATTTTGACTTTGAGTTCCTCGATTGTATCTGGACAACTCACAATCACTTTGGCTTTTAAATATTCCTACAGGAAAAAATCGGGTGCTGTTAATGATCCACTTTTTATCTAATTTTGAAAAATGTGTTGAAGACATTTAGAAGACGTGATTTTTAAAAGTTTTACTAATTAAATTAGCCAAATATTTATAAGTTATTATAAATCCCATAAAGTTAGCCGTAATTTTGTATAATAAAATTTGTTTGGTAAGTTAATTGAACAATTTAATTTAAATATTAAAATGGGTACCCTATTATGAGGAACCCTTTACAATTTTACAATCATGATTTTATTTGTTAAGGGGGTGGTAAGGTTATTTCATTCTCAAAAAGGTACATATTTATGATTTTTTTTTAACGACAAACTCAAAATTATTTATTAAACTCAATGGTAAATTAAAATAAGACATCAAACGAATTTTGTGTACAATTTTGTTAGAAAATTTTAAAAATACAGCAATGGCAGCCATTATTCGGAAGCGTCTCGAAAAAAGGGAATTGTGCTGGCATCATATGTAAAATTTAAAAATCGTTCATACGTTAGATAATCGTTTTCCCCAGGTAACGCTGGGAGTGTTTTTGAAATTTTAATTTTTTACTTCTATGGGAACATTTTAAAGTGAAAATTCGCGATTTTTGAGAACAATATCGGCCCTTTTATTTATATAAAAATTAGAAATATTGACAAATTTTAAAAACTCGCCAGCGTTACCTCGAAAATTAAGTTAAAAATTAGTGGTAAATTTATTAAAAGGATCGGTAAAGTAGTTTTGAAATTATAATGGCCGTCGACTAGGAAAACATTAGTTGTAAGAAAAGCCATTTAAACTTCTGAGCACTAAAAGATTTGTAATGACGTATTCATAAAAGTTATGGATTCGTTAATTTTGCTCCGATTTATATCAAATTTTTACAAATTTTTTTTAAATCTTTTTGACATCCCATATGCATGCATGCTTATGCCTAAATACCAGAGTACCGTGGGTTTCGGGTTATTAGATGTTTAACCCATCGTTTCCCGTGTTCCGTCAAAGTTGTCCAAGCACTGAAACATGCAATTTTGCATTTTACAGCACCTTTTAGACAACGCGGTTGTGCCACCACGGTCGATATTTTTAAATAGCTACTAGCTAAATATGTCTCCTCCGTTGGGAATCAAACCGGCGACCTCTGGCTTCGAAGATAAAAGCTCTGTCCACTGCGCCATGGGGGAGACAATATTAGAGAGACATTATTCTTGAAGTGTTCTTCATTCAAACACTTAAGGGGGAGATACCCGTAAAACGTTGTTTTTTTTTCCTAATATGTTAGTATAGTCCTTTAAGAACACGCCAGTACAATTTTAGAACTTAATTTTCAGTATTTGTTATATTACAGTTGATAAGTTACCATAATCAACAAATTTTTATGTACCTTCAAACTTTAAACGCGTTTTTCTCAAAACTATATTTTCAAATTTGCGGGTACTATAACTCAAAAAATTGGGCTGATCTTGCTAAAATTTTGCACACATTTTTTAACAACAGTACTTTTTAGGTGAACCCACAAATCTCCAAAATTTTTTGAAAATATATTTTTTTAAATAAAAATAATGGAAAAATTGAGCAAGAAAGTAATTTTATCTTTTTCAAGCACTGAATTCCACAAATTTATTCATTTTTGTTTCTTATGTGTTTTAGGTTCACCGACAAATTATGACATTAATAAACATAAAATTTTAGTTTTTGATTTTCAAATCACTAAGACCTAGAGTGCCCGCCAATTAAGAAGTCTCTCTCCCAATAATAGAAAAATTTAGAAAAAATAAAATTCTTTTATTGATTTTATATTTGAGTAAACTACATAAAAATTTATAATGCCTCTTTTATTTAAAAAGTATCATAAAAATCAATGAAAATTTAAGTATTTACAGGTATCTTTCCCTTAAGTGAATTCCCATATGGGAAAAAACTTTACTTAGTAAAAAATGTTGTTTTAAATTACAGGTATAAGAGTGATGGGTCTAGCCTATGTGCCAGACTACTCCCAGTCCGCGTTTACTTGTATGGCGGCTCCAGATGGGGATATCACGGATTATCTGAGATTGCCACACATTTTGAAGAGGGAAGAACAGTTGGAGACCAGAAGAAAAATTGATGAAAGAAGCGGATTTGACGGCTTTAAGGAATTTTATTTACACGTGAGTTAACAAACAGCATTAGTTTTAGTTTTTGTGTGAAAATAAAGTTATTAGAATAAAATTTTATTTATTAGGATCAAGGTTAGTTTATATTTATAAGGTTGCGACATATCCTCAACTTTTAGACGGTTCGAGGTCGGGGACGTAAGGAAGGGCACTTCTCGGAGAAAAGTTGGCAAGACTGGGTAAAAATCAAAGCTGAATATGAATCCAGTGGCGTCTAGAATTTGCGCATTTCATTTTGCATTGTTTTGGAAGTGATATTTGTTGAAAGATGTAATTCCAAATGTTTTTTATTTAAAGTAAAAGTATTTACAACTTAATAACAATTAAAAACTGTTGTGTAAACGGTTGTTCTACTAATACAATAAACTGTATATCTCCGGCACTGAACAACATTGCCGAAAATTGGGAGATGTGACGTCATAACACGTCAAAGCAATATGGCCGAATGTCGTGACCTTATATAGACCGACTTTGATTAGGATTAGGGGAAATAATCCCGAACCTTTTTTTTAATCCTGGGTTCCGGGACTGGGCACAGATAAGCTGAGGATCCCGGGATAGTTCCGAGATTTGAGGATAGAGTACAAAAAATGTGAAAATATTCAATTATCAACTTATATTTTTTAAACTTTCTTTAGGAATAAAAGAACAAAAATATGAATAACATAGAAGTTTTCTCTTCAAAACAAAAACAAACTTATTTAAATATAGAAAAATTAACTTGATACAAACTTTCTTTTGATAAAAACATTTCTACAGTCGTCTTGATTACGAACCTTTAAAAGTAAAAACAAAACTGTATTTCTGCAACATTGACATACCCTCACATAACCTATTATTGATTGATTAAAACATTTGTAATTTGTAATACAATTCAACAAACTTAAGGCAATAATAAATCCTATAAATAATAAAAAGTAAAATAACCAAAAATACTTAATAAACATATTACAAAGCAAAATACTTATAAATTGCGTGATGCGTAGTTTTACTTTTACACGGCTTTTTTCAAGTTAGACCGCGTATAACACATGACTAAATCAGCTGGGAAATAAAAATGGCTGACTTTTTATTTTTATTGGCATTGACCAAAGTCGGTCTATATAGGGTCACGACATTCGGCCATATTGTTTTGACGTGTTATGACGTCACATCTCCCATTTTTCGGCCATGTTGTTCAGTGCCGGAGATATACAGTTTATTGTATTAGTAGAACAACCGTTTATACAACAGTTTTTACTTATTATTAAGTTGTAAATTCTTTTACTTTAAATGAAAAACATTTGGAATTGCATCTTTCAATAAATATCACTTCCAAAACAATACAAAAATGAAATGCTCAAATTCTAGACGCCACTGGATTGATCATCAGCTTTGATTTTACCCAGTCTTGCTAACTTTTCTCCGTGGAGTGCCCTTCCTTGCGTCCCCGACCTCGAACCGCCTAAAAATTGTGGATATGTCACAACCTTATAAATATAAACTAACCTTGGGCATTGACAACTCGATAAATTGATAGGAATACTAATTGCGTTTCGTTTCATGCAATATAATTCTGAAAAATTAAATTTATTTATTGATCCCGAATATCCCGGAATTTAAGGAATTTAATCGGGGTAATTTTGGGGACTGTTAAAGGGGCGGAATCTCGGGATTATATCCCCTAATTAGGATAGACAAATTAAAATGGGTTCTTTTTTTACAGCAAGAAGCCCCACGTGATTGTAATTGGTGGTGAATCGAGAGAAGCTAGCATGATCGCAGAGGATTTGAGGGGGATTGTAAGCGATTTAGTAAACGAAGAACAGTTCCCAGCTATTAAGGTCGAAATTATCGATAATGAACTGGCAAAAGTATATGCTAATTCCAATAAAGGAACTACTGATTTCAGGTAAGTTGAATTTATTGGTTACTTCAACATTCTTTTAAAAGAACTAGCTGATCCGTGCCATCACTTCGTTGGGCGTTAATTATATTTTTCTCTAAACCTATTGTTCCTATAGCATTCCTAAATATGTAGCCTTTTATTGTGAAAGAATTTTTATGATTGAGTATTTCCGAAAATTAGCCCTTACAAACAAACAATGAAAGTTACAAACTTTTCCTACGACCACTTGTAAAAATAGCAAATAGCACACTGGTTTCATGCATAGAAAATGCGTTATATCACACTAGTGTTGCAAAGTACTTTACAGCACTAGTGTTGCAAAATACTTTACAACACTCGTGTGATATATATTATGATGTCATTCTAAAAACTGCTATTGGTTTTGCAAGTGACATATTTATTGTAGTGACAATAAAAAAAACTTTTTACTTTACCTTAAACAGTAGAACCCAAATTAGCGAAAATCATCTTATTAACATTAAGTTACTACACAGTATAAGCTTTCTTCTAATATTAAAAAGAGTAGTAATAAAATTTCCGAAAAAATAAAAACATAAACAAAAATAGACATAACCACAAAAACAACTTTCACTAACTGCTCGCTCAGTGGCCCAGTGTTGTCAGGTAAGAAGATCAAATTAAAAATCTCCCTCCTAGCACGCACTTTATAGAGGCAGCCTTGCCGCTTGACCGTTCGACCTAAAGCGCCAGAGAAAAACTCCTATAGATCAAATTCCTTTCTCTCTGTCTTCGTGTACTCAAACAACTAGTTAAATCTATTTTTTTTAATCCCTTAATTAAACCTGAGGCTAATACATACTTTATGAATCCACTTCCTTTTATCCATTCATAAATAGAATCAGACCCTTTCGACGTTGCCAAATGCTTTCCATATTTTGCATGGTATAACGGACGTTTAGTAGTCGTTTTTTTCTTACTTTTAGGACTTTAGGTTATGCATTTACAATTTTCATGTTTTTTATATTTTTTCTCAAAATATGAGAAAAAATTTAATTTTTACTTAATTTTACATGTTTAGTTTCATTAACTCGTTTTACCAATTTTACCCCACCCGGCACCCCTTTTCACTCCCCGGTCCCGTAAGTTTGTTTACTGATATTTTTTTAAAAACTGACTATTTTGGATATGCGCCACTTACGTTTTATTTAGAAGAGTGTCTAAAATATGTAAGTATCAATAATTTTTAAAAACCCTTAAAATAGCAGAAAACCGTATTAAACTATTCATAATTCATAATTCAATGTAAAAATATTGTCTAAACAGTATAATATAGCAGTGAGGAAAAGTACATATCACACTAGTGTTACAAAGTAAAAATCACCCTAGTGTTGCAAAGTTCTCAATTGTTATTTATTTTTTCTGTAAAGACAAACTTTAATTTTTTTTTGTGAATAATTTGTGGTTGTAGGAAAATAGTGTACTGTACTCGTGTGAAAATGACTTTCTTACACTCGTGGGTTTGTCGCACTCGGCTAACGCCTCGTGCTACAATATTCCCACTCGTGTGAAATTAGTCATTTTCCACACTTGTAATGTAATATACTATTACGTCTTTATTTATAATATATTAGTATAAATAAATATGGAAGAAAAAATTTACTTAAAATAAATAAATTCGTTGTTTTTCCTTATACTATTTTTATTAAAAAAACTTGCTTCGGTCCGCCCGCGTGGCAGTCAAACATTCTACCATTGAACCACTGAGGCTCGTATAACAAATCAAATCGAACCCGTTTAAGGACCTTATATTTTCCAGCTGACTTGATATACATATGTCATTATTTTTCTCTGAAATTTTTGTTTACTTATTATAAAATATAGCCTATAGCACTCCTAAATAATGTAGCTTTCTAATTGTGAAAAATATTTTATGATCGGTTTAGTATTTCCGAAGTTAGCCCTTACAAAGTCATAGTTTATCCAAGATAGCCGACTCGTGCTCACTTCGTTGGGCGTTCATATTGAACTTTTAGTTTAATCATTATAAAATATAGCTTATAACAATTCTGAATAGTGTGGCTCTCTGATTGTGAAATAATTTTTATGATCGGTTCAGTATTTTCGAAGATTAGCGACTACAAACAAAGTTACAAACTTTACCTCTTTATAATATTAGTATAGATTACTTGATTTGTTGTAAATTCCCATTTTTTCGTTTACTTTTAGGGATTATCCGGAATTACTAAGGCAAGCAATATCTCTTGCCAGAAAAATGCAAGACCCTCTAATAGAATTTTCACAGTTGTGTAATGGAGACGAAGAAATTCTAAGTTTAAGATTCCATCCTATGCAAGAACAAATTACTAAGGAAGAACTTCTGGAAGCATTATGTTTGGAATTTGTAAACAGGTTAGTACCGATGTAGATTGTCTTATAAGCCGCCATGGCTGTCTTCTAGACATATTACACCTCTGCTCAAGTCCGATAATGGCTTAGCGTGTAAGGCGTTAAGTCGTTGAGCGCACAACGGACGTGAGGTGGGTTCAAATCCTGCTGAGGCCAAATACTTATTTATAAGTTGGTCGGAAATTTAGTGGTTAGCTCAACACCAGACGGACAAAGTGCAAAATGTATCGACACTATGCCGTGTCCTGCACAACCGTAGACATGCGGACCCCACTCAGTTGGTAGGTTCAGTAGTGCCCCCTGGGTGGGGACGAGGTCTTAAGTTGTCTCTCATAGGACCGTGGTTCGGAACCCACGTTAAGTTGTAGGTCCCGTCTGGCTGACATCACCCAGACGTAAAAAGACAGGGCGCACAATAAGCCGAGCGGCCTCAGTGCATGGGTTATCCCGGCCCTATTCTAATCTAATCTAATCTACACCTCTGCTCACAAGTGTCATAACTCATTAGCAAAGGTGTGATATAAAGAGTCTTAGGGTGGGACAAAAACTCGATCATTTTTATTTTGACTTGTGACACTGAAAAATTGGTTTTAAGGCCCCTCCAGAGAATGCTCGGCAACGATGAGCTCTTAATTTTAATAGGAAGATCCGCTTCATTACAATTTTGCAGATTTTTATCAGTACCATAGAAAAAAAATCATATCTCATAATTCGTTAATCATAAAGCAAAACTCGAAAAGAGTTTTTTGTAGAATGCTCTACAAAAAGGTTTCTTATACTTTCTTGATAAATCTAACTATTAAAAAGATATTTTAGGTCAAAGATTAAAGAATAACGATTGATAATTCTAGGTTTGTTCCAGCAGAATGTTGGAAACATGTTAGCAACAATCGTAAAACGCAGAAATTGTTACAAACATTAGTCAGAAATGTTGGCAACAGTTTTCTGCCGGAACGAAAAATAAACAAGGCGTGCATACTGCTTATACGTCAATACAAGAAAGGATATGTTAAAAAATTGTCAGTAATGTTTGAAGAAAGTCTGCAAACTTTTCAAACAGTTTCCAATATGTTTCCAACATCTTAAAACTACTGCTGGAACAACAAACAATTGTATAATGTTAGAAACATGGCACTGCTGGAACGACAAATTTGACGTGCGCAGAATCCAAACGGTTGCAAACATTTCTAACCAGAACTAACCAGAACGGTTGCAAACATTTCTGACAGCCTGCTGGAACAAATCTTCTGTTTCTACTATTTCTATCGAAAATTAAATGCTTTACGAAAAAGATCACTTGTACTTTTTAAGCAAGTTACAAGATATAAAACAAAAAAGTTATTTTTCTTAAAATTCTTTAATTTTTGACCTTGAATATCGTTTTAATGGTCAGATTTATCAAAAAAGTATAAGAGACCTTTTTTGTAGAGCGATAAATTTTCACTTGTAATACCACTAGTGCTAAATTTATTTCCCGGAATAATTTAAGCACGTGTGGTATTTGGTAAGAAAACTTCACACCAAGTTTGTGTTAAATAATATTCTTTAAATTAATATTTGTAACTTTGACACGAGCTTTAAAATTTTACTATAAAAAAATATTTTCCATTTTACCAATTGTAGTTGCAAATATATGTAATTTTAGAGCTTATCATTGTTTATTCTTTTTATATTATATATACCTTATATTACTAAAGTTGATAAAAATAGTTTATTTTAATTTTTTTAGACCCATACTTTGCTTTCGTTTGCTCTTCACTTACGTCTAGTACTTCAGTCTTATGATATTATTTTACTAACTGTAGTTGTATAAAATTGTCATTTAGGGTCTTAAAACCTTACATTATTTTATATTATGTTATGTCTGAAATACTACAACTGGTACAAAATAACATTTTCTTTAATTATGTATGTAAATGACAGACATGACGTTAAAACAAATTCAATGATTATGTCAAAAAATTTCCACTATAATTCGCTCCAGGGTACCCCATACAGAATTTTTGATAAATACTTGTGTTGTCATGGTAATGCAACCGAAATTACACATTTGATTGGTCAAAAAACAGTGGTGTGGAATTTTATACAAAAAACTTTGCTAAAGATTTGCTGTATGGTTAACAAATGGTGAGATATAAGTTTTTTGTATGGCACTGAGAAAAATATGCAATATTGTAATGAGGTGGATCTTCCTATAAAAATTTAGAGCCCATTTTTGCAAAGCATTTTCTGGAGGTGCCTAGGAAAAAAAATTCAGTGTCAGAAGTCAAAATAAAATAGTCGATTTTTTGACCCACCCTAATGTGTATAATATTTATTTTATTTTTTTACCTTATTTTGTGATTTTTAGAACCAACGAAGTCGGAGTTGACGTCAATCTGGCCGTCCAACAAAATCACAAAAGCCACTTGGTGCAGTTTATTTGCGGTTTGGGACCAAGGAAAGGGATGGCTCTGCTCAGGGTGCTGAAGCAAACCAATCAGAGGCTGGAGAACAGAACACAACTTGTAACGGCTTGCCATATGGGTCCCAAGGTGTTCATCAACTGTTCTGGATTCATTAAGGTAATTGTCTTAAATAAAAATGTACAGGGTGCCGGATCTAACCAGAACTTTACAGTTTAAAGGAAAATTTTTGCTTTAAGCTGTGTTCTCATTAAATAACATGTTACAAAAACATAAAGGTTAAAATAATTTTCAGTCAGTTAAAATTATTTTAACCTTTATGTTGTTTCCACTGTTTTTGTGTCTATAAAGAAATGGTCCCTTGTGAATTTTCTAAATATATTTTTAACATGGAAAATTAATTCTAATTGCCCTGAAGAAGGAAATAAATTTTCCGAAACGTCGGCTAAGTAGAAAACGTATTTTCTTTAAATCTTTGAGCCTCTACCCATGAACTTAAACTATAAATTCTATTAAGGCTGTCATTCATTGTAACAATATTTTTACAGTACCGTTAGAAAAAAAATTGTTTGATTTTTTGGCCCAGTCTAATAATTATGTTATTTTTTTAATTACTATTTAGATCGATACAAACAGTCTTGGAGACAGCACAGAAGCCTATGTAGAGATTTTGGACGGTTCCCGTGTCCATCCCGAAACGTACGAGTGGGCCAGAAAAATGGCCGTGGACGCCCTGGAATATGACGACGACGAGGGTGCGAACCCTGCTGGGGCCTTGGAAGAGATCCTGGAGACTCCTGAGAGGTTAAAAGATCTGGATTTGGATGCGTTCGCCGAGGAACTGGAAAGACAAGGTAAAAAAAGTCGGTCTTTTTTACTATGATTTTTTTTTATTAACCATTAAAATTAGGTGGCTTGGCAACGTTGCAATTGCAATTTAGCGTCCCCATCGGAATTATTTTGAACCATTTTAGTGCATTATGACATTTCATAGTCGAATTTTGCTTGCTGTTGTTTCTGTTGATATATTTTTTAAATATTTTTTATGATTCATTGTATGAAAGTAATAATAAATAAAAACAATTAGTAAGGGATTCCAGGACCATTTTTACCATTCATTACTAACAAGCTAATTTTTCGTGAGTAGTTTCATTTTGACGAGATGCCCAACGTTTTTTCTTACAACAATTTACGTTGGTGGTAGCTTACAGGGGTAGCAGGAATTAAATGTGTTGATTTGACGAATATCAAAAATTTATTACTAACAGGGATTTTCTCTGGGACTCTTTGTTTGACCTCCGGACAGTGCGGACGTGCGTAGAGGACTACAAAGCTCTTCCCGGCGTGGCGGCTAGAGGTGTCGTACGAACGTTTTTTACCTTCGGGGATCAAGGAAAGATTCACGCTAAATTGACGGCATCTTTCTTCTGGCTTCTAAGCGCTGTGAGCGAAGATTCCCATAAGCTGATGGTATCCTGTTTGGTGGTGAACACGAGGTAGTTCTCAAATGGCGGGAAATAGATGGGCGTGCCATGGGAACTGTCAGTTGTGAAAGTGAAGGTTATACATAACACCAGTAGCAGATCTTGGTTTGACAGCCGACAATGTATGCATTGCATCGATTGTTGAATTGTTTGTTTTCTTTTTGGAATTTTTGGAGCTACGAGCTCGATTATCCAGATTTTCCGCGACGAAGCCTTGGAAGGCATAGTCCGGAAGGGGAGAGTGGTGGATTGGACCTGAAGGGACCAAAACCAAGAAAAAAGAAAAAAAGAGAGATAGAGAGGGATTTTCTCTGGTAATTTTCAAGATGATTGTCTAAATAACCCAAAAAATATTTGTCCTACAAAATGTAAGGTGTCATCAAAGAGTCCCTTACCACCAACATGTATGATTAACGATATCGTGAAAGATAACTACTAACCACCTGATTTTTTTTTTTCTGTAAGCTACCACCAACGAAAATTGTTGTAAGGGAAAAAGTTGTTCGTCTCGTCAAAATGAAGATACTCACAAAAACTTAGCTTGTTAGTAGACTTGGAAAAATGGTCCAGGGATACTAAATAGTTAGTCTACAACTTGTGTTGAGTGTTTCAGTGGTTGCCATCATGGATTTTGTTAAAAATTTTGCAAGGAAAATGTACAAAGTCGATTTTATTGTGTCTGCAGTTCAAATCTTAACAACTAAAAATTTCGTGGGTTTATACAAGGTGTTTTCTAATTGCGGAAAGAAAATTTAAGGGCGTATTTCTGAGCCATTAAAAAAAAAAAACTTTTTTAGTAAAAATTTGTTAAGACTAGATATAATTTTATAATAAAATTTATTAATAAATAAAGTATTTGTTGTTGTTTTTACATAATTGCTAATAAGAAGTTATAACACTTAATGTTTAGAAGAAAAAAATCCATAATGTTTCTTGTAGGTTCAGAAATATGCGGATTTTATTTTTTTTTAACTAAGCAAGCTACATAAAAATATTTAAAAGCAAAAAGTTGTATTTTTACATTTTGTGTTCAGAAAAAATATAAAAGTTCCAAGAAACGTCAGTGGCGTACAATTTTCTGTCCATAATATAAGGTAAGATGAGTTCCACGCGGCCACTGGTCTCACTAATTAAAATTAGTTTAGAGCTAAGCTAAATTAACTTCCTATTTCAACAAATACCACAGCCAAATTTTAATAGAAACGGATAAAGCATATCTAAGATATTACTAAAAACCCGATTTTATTTTTAAAATTTAACACCTTGTATATTAGAAAGAAGGCATTTCCGGACCTCTCTCTCTCTCTCTCTCTCTCTCTCTCTCTCTCTCTCTCTCTCTCTCTCTCTCTCTATTTTTTCTTGGTTTTGGTCCCTTCAGTTCCAATCCACTACTCTGCCCCTCCCGGACTATGCTTTCCAGGGCTTCGTCGGCGAAAAATCTGGATAATCGAGCTTGTAGCTCCCAGAAATTCCAAAAAGAAAACAAATAATTCAACAATCGATGCAATGCATAAATTGTCGGCTGTCAAACCAAAATCTGCTACTGGTGTTATGTATAACCTTCATTTTCACTACTGACAGTTCCCATGGCACGCCCATCCATTTCCCGCCATTTGAGAAATACCTCGTGTTCACCACCAAACAGGATACCATCAGCTTATAGGAATCTTCGCTCACAGCGCTTAGATCCAGAAGAAAGATGCCGTCAATTTAGCGTGAATCTTTCCTTGATCCCCGAAGGTAAAAAACGTTCGTACGACACCTTTAACCGCCACTCCGGGAAGAACTTTGTAGTCCTCTACGCACGGAGGTCAAACAAAGAGTTCCATTTCCGGACCTACGTTTATATGAACTTTTTTTCATAAAATTGGCTAAGGAATATGCCCTTTAATTTTCTTACCGCAATTAGGAAACGCCCTGTATAAAATTACTCGGAACGCTGATTGTTATTTATTCTTTGTATTATTAAGGTTGTTAGACAATGATGCCTAAGATTTTTTTATTTATTTATTTAATGCCTTGTTTTTAAAAGTACTTGTTTCTAACTGAGACACAAACCAAAAATCGGAAAATTTGTGTAAATATTTGTCGCTATTTTATTTATTTATTTATTTATTTATTTATTGCATCCTTTACAAACACCAAAAAAATAGTAATTACATGTAAAGGTCCTTAAGTCTACAACAACAATATAGAACAAGATTACCTAAATACCTAAATATTAACCTAGGAGAGAAAAATCAAATTCACAATAAAAACATTAACACATTTCAACTTTCAAAGTACATTTTAATTTTCTTAAAGATATATTAAATAAATCTATATCTGTCTGGATTTCATCGAGCATCTTATTTGTCACAGCCATCATGCGATTGAATGGGGACAGATTATAGTTTGGATCTGGACTAAATATTTTTTTGTTGTTCAAGTTTCTTAATTTGATTTTTGGGACATTAAAATTAATATAGTTAGTAAAATTACAGTCTTTGTACTTTAGGTTATTAATTACATTGTACATGAATATCACAGCTTGTTCTTTTTCGTCTTTGAGAAAGAGATTTTATCTTAAAACTACTTAACATACTCTTGTAAGAGATTTTATATGGATATACTCTATTTTTAACAACATAGAGATAACGCAAAAATCTTTTTTGAACCCTTTCTATAGAATCTTCGTGTATGGCCTCCAATGGTATCCATATTTGTGAAGCATATTCAAGGTGGGGTCTCACTAAGGTGTTAAACAGTCTGATAATAGTACAGATTTTGAAATCTTTGCTATTTCTAATGATAAAACCTAGTGCTTTTATTGCTTTATTAATTATAAATGAGAAATGTTTATTGAACTTTAGATTGGTCTGGAAGAATACTCCCAAATCTTTTACCTCTTTTTCACGTTTTAAATCAGAATTAGCAATTTTATAATTAAAGATAATTGGATTTGTTTTTCTAGTGAATGTTAAAACTGAACATTTTTTTATATTTAAAAAGATTTTATTTATTTCTGCACCAATAACTTACTTTGTTTATGTCATTCTGTAACTTTTCACAGTCTTTTTGTGTTTTTATAATCTTGCAGAGCTTGAAATCGTCAGCAAATAGCAGTCCCACAGAATCATTGAGACATTCGGGCAAGGAATCGATGAAGCACAAAAAGAGTAAAGGGCCCAGATTGCTTCCCTGGGCAATGCCCGAGGTTGCAACAAAGCTCTCAGACCTGTGAGGACCAACCCTCACCCAACTCTCCCTGTCTGTTAGGTATGATTTCAAGAAGTGATAAGCATTCTCAGATATTCCAAACTCTACAAGCTTGCTCAGCAAAATCTCATGGCTTACCTTGTCAAATGCTTTCTCGCAGTCAGTGTAAACCACATCCAGTTGAAATTTATTTTTTATTGCTTCAGCCGCAAGTTCTGATAGTATTGTTAGATTTGTCACTGTCGATTTACCTTTCAAAACCCATGTTGAAACTTAGACATTTTTGGTTCTAAAAAGTTTGCCAAGTCGTCACATAAAATATTTTCATATATTTTCGCTAACACATTTATTAAGCTAATCGGTCTATAGTTTTTAATTTCGTTTCTATCTCCATTTTTAAAAATGGGTGTGATTTGTGCTAATTTTAATGCATCAGGAAATTTCTTATTTTTTAAAGCTAAATTGAAAATATATTTTAAAGGTGGTGCTATATAGTCAGCCAACCCTTTGTATATGTATGCTGGAATATTGTCAGGTCCAGTTGACTTTTTGGCTTTAGTTTTTTATACTTTTTATTATGTTTATTTCAGTTATTTCTGAAAAGTTAAATGTCCCTTCACTAAAGTTTAACATAGATTTGCTCTCTTCCGAGGGTTTTTCATACACTGATTGAAAATGCTGCGCGAAAGCATTCGCAATATCTTTAAAATTTGTATAAATACTTTTACCGTTTTTCATTTCCGTTGGTATTCCAGTTTTCTTGGATTTACCTCGCACAAACTGCCAAAATGATTTTGGATCCGAGTTGATGTTGTCCTCGATATTTTCTTATATGATTTATACTCTATTTCTGTTTGCAATTTGATATTTTTTCTCAGCTCATTAAAATAGCTGTGCATTTGTGGATTAGCTCGTCTTTTGGAAATTAATCTGTGAATTTTATTTTTCTCGCGTATTTTACGAACTAAATCCATAGAATACCACAATGGATATCTCGGTTGCCCTACCGCGTTTTTACGTAGTTGCTTTGGAATGGCAATGTCTAAAAATTCATACATACGTTCATAGAAAAAATTTATGCTGCTATCTACACATGTTTTAGTGAATAATTCCGACCAATTAAAGTTTTTAAAGAGACTATACAACAAGGTGAAATTACCTTTTGAGAAGTTATAAGTATAATGTTTGGATACACAAGGCTCATACTTATCTTGTAATGTTAGTTGACATGCAAGCGCTGGATGATAGGGATCCTCTGGAACAAGTTTTTGCATAGGATTAGTAATTTGCGTTATCTCTATATTTGTTATTATCAGGTCCAGACATCTTTCCCTAAAATTTTTAATATTGTTTAATTGTTGTAAATTATTTAAATTTAGGAATTCCATTAACAAATTATTCCTATCATTATCACAGTCAGCATAAAAAGGCAAATTAAAATCCCCTAAAATCAATACTTTGGTATTATCCTCTGTTAAAATATTTTCAAACTGGTTAAAATAATTATTATAACACTCCAGACTTGAATTAGGAGGAAAATAAACTACAGATAAAACTATATACAATTTCTTAAATTTAAGTTTTACAAATAAACATTCAATATCACAGTCTTTTGGTTCGATTACTTCATATGGGATTTTCTTATTGAAAGCAACTAAAACACCCCCTCCCCTAGTTGCGGTTGTGGTCCTGTCTCTTCTTATCACAGTATACCTTTCATCGAACAATTCATATGAGAAAATACCATCACACAGCCATGTTTCTGTTAAAGCTATTACTTCATAATCTTCAGAGAGTAAACCTGTGTAAAATGCTTCGGTCTTTGTTCTAAGCCCCCGAACATTTTGGTAGTAAATTTTTGCGCCTTATATATACTACTAGGTGCCTTTTTCCCTGCGTTGAGATCTAAATTTACTTTTTTTTCAGGTTTTGGTAACAAGAGCATCACTCTGTATGATATAAGGGCAGAATTAAACTGCAGATACAAGGACTTAAGAACGCCATACCGATCCGCTAACCCAGAAGAACTGTTTGACATGTTGACCAAAGAAACCCCGGAAACCTTTTATATTGGCAAACTAGTGCAGGCCACTGTGGTCGGAATTGCTAGAAGAAAACCTCAAGGTAACGTTTGAACCACTTGTCGATTAGAATGGTTACTTATTTTTGTATTTTTGGTTGTAGGTGAACAGCTCGATTCCGCTAATCCCGTACGTAACGACGAAACTGGACTCTGGCAGTGTCCCTTCTGTTTGAAAAACGATTTCCCTGAGTTATCCGGACGTGTGGAACCATTTCGACGCCGGGTCGTGCCCTGGGCAAGCCACTGGTGTAAAACTGAGGTGATTTTTCCTTTTGAAAACAAAACATTCATTAAAATACTATCACACTTAAACATTTTGTTCTTAAATAAACATAAGTGCCGGCAAACCCACCCGATTTAATCCCTATTGACTTATTCAAAATGTTTTTAGGTTGGACAATGGTATTTCCGGCTATATTTATATCAAGAACTTAAGTGATAAACCCGTTTCGAATCCAGAAGAAAGAGTCGGCATAGGTCAGCTTATTCATGCCAGGATAATGAAAATAGATGTCGAGAGATTCTCGGTAGATTGCACATCGAAATCCAGCGATCTTCTGGACAAAAATCACGAATGGAGGCCTCCGGAGGGATCCGTACTACGATCAGGAACAGGAAGATAAAGATAATAGGTAAATTATCGTTTTTATTTTGAAATTAT